>VDFB02011481.1:0-22387 GCA_007258455.2 Sequoia sempervirens
TATTTGGTGGTAGTGATAATAAACTTGTGGCCATTAGATGAATTTGGATGGATTTTACCCACGAGGTCGAGTCCCCATTGTGCGAAGGGCCAAGGAGAAGTGATTGGTCGAAGCTCTTGTATGAGAACATGAATGAGATCACTGTGCACCAGACATTGACGACATGTTCTCACGAATTGAAGGGCATCTTTTCCATGGTTGGACAGTAGTACCCAAGTCTCATAACTTTCTTGGCTAAGGTTGGACCACTTGAATGAGATCCACATATACCCTCATGCACCTCACGTAAGGTTGTTTGTGCTTCATCTGTGTCGAGACATCGAAGAAGGGTATTGTCAAAGACATCGAAGAAGGGTATTGTCAAAGCTACATCTATATAGGGCGTAACTGATGATGATATAATGGGTGGATTTGTAGATAAAGGACTTGTATTGTTTATTGGAAATGTTTAGTGGGAGAGTCTGGGAATGGAGGTAATCATATATGTCCTAATACAAAGGGGAATTACAACCAACGAGCTCACAAACCATTTCAGACTCAAGAATATCATAAGCGAGAACCAAAAACTATTCCACTAAGAACTCAAATTGTGGCAGATTATTAGGAATATCTCAGAGAGATCCAATCATGGCCATAGCATTTGCTGCTTTGTTCTGTGCTCTAAGAACCTACTCAAAAGTGATCATATGGAAATATGACAGGAAACTATCCACCATGCATTTATAAGGCATCAACTTCTCATACTTGGTGTCGTACTCATCATTGAATTGGTTGATAACTAACTGAGAATCTCAAAAGACTAGGAGTGCTTTGATTTTCCATTTGATGGCCATTCGAAGTCCTGTTACGAGTGCTTCATATTCAACAACATTATTAGTGCATGGGAAGGCGATTCAGAATGACTTAGGAATAGAATCCCCTTGTCGTGTGATGAATAATATACCTACTCCCAAACCATGACCTGTATGGGATCCATCAAAATAGAGTTTCCAAGGTAATTTAGGGCCTACATGAAAGATGGATTCATCTGGGAAGTCGGCTACCAAAGGGTGATCACCTTGTACGAGTGCTTCTGCAAGCTGATCTATTATGACCTATCCTTTTATTGCTTTGTGTTCCACATATTGTATGTCATATTCACTTAGTATCATGACCCATTTTTCCAATCATCCTATTAATGTTTCTCAACTGAGGAGACACTTCAATGGATCTATCTTAGCCACTAACTGTGTTTTATGGTTCAACATGTAATGTCTCAATTTCTAAGCGACAAAGATAATTGCAAGGCAGGCATGTTCAATGGGAGTGTAGTTGAGTTTATACCCGACCAAGATGCGACTGATGTAATATATGGATCTTTCTTTCTCATCATGGTTTTTCTATGTGGGTAATTCCCCCAGTGTGGAAGTGGTTTCTGAAATGTACAAGATTAGAGGTTTTCCATCAATGGGTGGCATTAGGAGTGGTGGTATTAGGAGATAGTCTTTGATTTGTTGAAAAGTCGCTTGACACTTGTTGGTCCATAAAAAGGGGTGTTAAAAGGTGTAGGACAACTGAGAGGGGGGGGTGAATCAATTGTCACCAAATTTAAACTCAAGACTTCAACACTTATCAATTTCACAATGACACTTTTTTGTTATTAAGTATGACCATGAAATGAAAATAGTAGAAAGAAAAATCAACACAATGAACACCAAATTTTACATGGAAAACAAAATAAGGGAAAAACCATGGTGAGGATTAACTCACAATATAAAGTAATTCCAAAACCAAATATATAAGGCGCAATACCAAGGGCTCACTACCCTAAATAGGACTCACTATCCAGATACAAAACCTCAGTGCTTACACAAGGAGGCTCACTGTCTACAAAAGGATTACAAAACAAAATTGGATTCATAGCCAAAATGAACTGAAGAGAGTGCACCTATCAAGTGCTAATACAGTTCCAGTGATGCTCAATAAACAAACTTAATTCACTTCATCATCTCCTCATTTTTTGCATTCACAACTTCACAATCACTACTACTTCTTGCACCATCAATATTCAAACCTATCCAATATATATACTCTATCCATCAGTAAGCATTAATTTGGTCAGCCTAATTAGATGCATTCCTTGTTTACCAAAAATACGAATTGTTGGCCTCAAGTATTTGCAAAATATTTTCAACCAATAAATCAAAATGTGTAGCATACTTTATCATGTTGGAATAGACCTAAGATAGGTCACACATATATCCGCATAACAAAAAATTGATTCACCATATCACCACTTATTCATGAAGTCAGCTAGAAATAGATTTAATTGCAAAAAGTAATCAAAAAAATAATGTTGATACGCCATACAAGCACCGGAGCACAAGAGATTCTAAACATACATGCTTTCAACACTCATAAATTATTTCCCAAAACTGCAAGCACCAACTATCAGCCATGAAGGATTGCAGACCAAAGTACCAAAGGGTGTAGCTTGTATATTGGTTCAGATACTAGACCAAAATACTAGATCAAGCACTGACTTAGACTTGTAGTCACAACCCGAATAACATGGTGACATAAATGACAACACAAAACTATAGAGATATCCATTCTTCTTCATTCTTCCAACAATCTCCCCCTTTGTCATTGATGGCAACATGTGCCAAAATTTACAACATTCTTTTTTCTTATAAGCATAGTTTTTCTTCACATAACTCTCTCCCCCTTTGACATCAATGGAAAAGGGCGACCAAAAAGGTAGGTTGTTAATGTATGATAACCTTGTATATACACATAAATTCTAGCTTCCTATTTCAAACATTCAAATAAGAATGTCACTTTTTACATGAAATATTTTCTTTACCTCTCTCTTATGATCGAAAGAATCCTTTTGCAAGCAAGCACATCTGAATTCATTCTTGCACTCATACCATCCAATAAAGATAACTGTGTAAAGGAGGTTGTTATTAGAAGATAGACATAGTCATTCACAATTTTCTACACCAGAGAGAATTTCAAAGAGATGATCCAACTGGACCTCAACAACTTCCTTAACCAACTAAAAGGTTTTAACCATATCTTCTCTTTTCCTATTAGTAGTTAGAAATTCCACCTATAATTCACCAACTCTTATTCTCTTTTTTCCATCCTTGTCTTTGAATAAATCAAAGTTCTTTCCAATACTATTCATCTCAAATTCAATGGCTTCAATTCTG
Organism: Sequoia sempervirens; assembly: GCA_007258455.2. Lineage (NCBI taxonomy): Eukaryota > Viridiplantae > Streptophyta > Pinopsida > Cupressales > Cupressaceae > Sequoia > Sequoia sempervirens. The sequence continues at coordinate 3,198 of VDFB02011481.1, forward strand.
CTTTTGAAATTGTCAACAGCTGCAAGCCACTAGAGACAATACCTGTAGATGTTAGATATTTCTCTAATGCATTCTTTTGTCTCATTCATGTGTTTAGATATCACTTGTTTGGCTTTGTTACATCTTCTTTCAACCATAGCTTTGAACTTATGACCTTCGGGTCCTTCCAACAATGTTCTCTCTTCAATAATCTCTACTAGATCATCTAGCAAAGAATCTGATACATCTGAAATTGAAATACCCTTATTGACCAAATAATCAACCAATACATCATCAATTTTAAGTTTTTCAATTAGAGAGCACACATTCCACATTTCACCAATCTTCTTCATTTCACCCTTGTCTAGCATCATCTATATATCCTCTAGATCAAAGGAGTCAGATCCAAATAGAAATTCTTCTTCATTCTTCTTTTCTTTTGAGATTTTTTTACAATAGTTTTCCTCCTTTTAGGTTCCGTATGTGACTCACCAATGATAACTTCCAATTCTTTCTTATCGGATGATGAATCCACTTTAAACTGACTAGTTACTGACATACTAGAGCACAAATTTGTCTTTAGGGATGTGAAATATATTTTGCAAACACTTACATTGTCCGCCAACGATTCCAAGTATCTGTAAACTTGTTTTCCAATAGGAATACCAGATTCCCACTCAATATTTTCTCTTCCTGGTAGCGAGTTCAAAAAGTAGAAAGTCAAACACGTGAACAAAGATCCAAACCAAAAAGGATAACCCTCAACAAATGGAATTTGGGCATCCTCAGTTAGGTTTTCAAGTAGTAGGCTACACAAATCAAACTACTTGTTTTCCTTAACCATCATGTGTGCAATATATAAAGCAATAGCCGAAGTCGAACCTTTGATTTTTGAAATAGATTTTATAAGAAATACAGTATGCAACATACCTTACAGCAAAATTTACAAGAGTGTTTATCAATAGAGCTTGAGGGTCTTTATCAATTCCAGTAAGTTCCTCCACATCTTTGTATTTCACGTTTTTCTTCCCAGGGAGATCCCCAATACTGCATAAACTAGTAATCACTTTGATCACATCCTTCATAATCAGGTAGGGTTTTTCCAACATAATACTATCATTCTTGATCTGACTTAACAAGAAAAATATGAATTCTTTATTTGTAAACTAGGGAAATTCTCCCCATAAATCCATACCTAGGGTTTTTATGCTCTGTAACTCATTTTCCTTCAGCCCTAGTTCCATTTCCTTCATCTTTCTATGATCAAATTCTTCCAATTCAACTCCTTTCAACCTCATTGGAATGTCTCCACTTGATCCTCTATCCATTTTCATGCTTATCTTTGCTTGAATTCATCATTGTTTAGTCGAAACTCCTTCCTTTTCCCTTCTTCCCCTTTGTAAACTGAGAAATAATTCCCAAGTATCCGTAATAATTCCTTCAAATTTGTTCAGAATTGCTTTAGATCACTTTGAGATCGTGTTGGTGTTTTCCACTGCACCTAAGACATCTCTAAGGAATAGCCAATTCCTATACTCAAGACTCTTGAAATGAATGGCCAACTAACAAGATCTAGTCAATAACTAAGATGTTCTGCACTTTAGGCTTTGTGGGACCAGGAGGGTATTCCTAGTGTGTCATTTAATATTTTGCTATGTTGAACACATCATTACACGGATCAATGTTGATGAAGGATAATTTTGCAACAATTACTACAAATTGTCTTGTTTCTAAGTAATTTTCTACCCATTCATCAAAATGAAGGAATCCTTAATGAAAATTGACATACATGAACTTTGGAATTGATGAGTTTTAAATGACTTTAAATCCTGGCTTTAGGTTGGTCGCTAGATTATTGTTTGATTAACCCCTTAGGTAAATCATTAAGGAACAAATCAGTGTCTTATTTATTGGGAAAAATGGAGTCACACATACAAGAACCAGTAAAACAGAGATGACCCAATAACTCAATGGAATAGACTACTCTCACAATAATTTGCATCATGGAGCTCAAATTTTTTGATACATCACTACTTATCAAATCCTTTGTGAATGACCATAAATTCATGACCCCATTTAAGTATTTAATTGATTGCTTGAGTCAAAACAAAGAACAAAGACATACATTTGAACAGATGCTCAAAGTAGAATAAAAATACCATTAATATTTCTATTCAAAATTCACATAGACTTGCAGAAGGAGAGAAATATATCAAAATTATATATTTACTTGCATTTAAGTCATATCTATGAAACAATTTAAGCTAATTGCATGAGTTCCTTCATAAAGCTCAAAACTGACAAGCTACTCTATTCCTATCTACCCATGTACATTCAACCAAAACCTAGCCAGAGTTTTTATCCCTTGTTCTCTTTCTTGCAAATGAGCCATGGTTTCCCTTTTAAAGCACAAGGGAAGCGACAAGCTTCAGGCTTAGATGCAACTTCATTACATATTTTCATATCATTAAAATCTCAACTGCATTTAACTTGCATTTCAAAACCCCCACATGTTGAATCTTTAGAACATGGTGCAAGTGGGGAAAGCCAAAATGTAACCATCGCCAGAGAAAGGAAATGCAAATTGCCGCCAAAACCCCTTGTCGCCATTTGAGCCATAATGAACTAGGTATCCAAAATTCCACAAAGGCTCATAACCGACGTCGAATACCAAAGGATGCCACATACACAAAAAATAGGACCACCCCAGCAAATTCCATCAACACAAAACTTTAGACCCCACACATAACAAATTCTTAATTACTGTCACCCCACCATCACTAGTGCCATGCTCGATACACACAACCACTCTAGTCATTTCCAGAGAAGGAGAGGACACCTTGGCTTCCTCCTCTTTCTTTTCTTTACCCAACATGGTTCCAGTCCACCCACTCAGGGTTTTAACTGCCAATGGCACAACAGATATCACTTCCTCATCAGAGGGAAAACCATCATTCAAAAGAGCTAAGTACCGACTATAAACAAAGTTGGTCTCGGTGTCACTATCAAAGGAACTGCTCATAAGGTTGATGGGTGAATGTTGGCATCCATAGGAGCCATGCCCATACCTTATTTTCCTTTGTGCTCCTGTGGGAGACCACAATGGGCTCTTTCCTTTGTCATCCGCTTTTCCTGCTGCATCATCCTATAATTGTAGCCATCGACTGCACCTATTGGGTGCGAGTCTGGGATTTTCAATGGAAACACTTGCCTCCATGGCTGGAGCAGCTTCTGGTACATCAGAACCAGACCTCAGGGAACTCAGTCAAGTAGACTTCCTTACTCACTTGCTCATTTTATTTTATGATAATCAATCACACTTCTGAATGACCTGAATAGAAGTTGTTCCTTTTATATTTATCGCATGGAGCGATGAAATTCACAATCAATATCTAACACGCATGTGTAACCCAGGCAGCTTGTTGGTAGATGTATTGGCACCATTTAATTCCTAGTTGCATGGAAATTCATAGACTATTCTTTATAATTTCCAACATTTGCGTCTCCACACGAATTGAGATCAACTCAATCGCTCTGCAAGATGTTAGCCATTAATGTGGGTCGGTTGCACATAGTAGAAACAGGTGTCACATGTTATTTTTCCAACTTTGAATGTTATCCGTCGATCTTTTTCCTTGATGGATGATCAGATAGCCATCCTTTGTTTGACCACCTTTGATTTCCAGCGGTGCTTCACTGATGTGCTCCACATCCAATCATTCTCATTCATTTCATATCAAATCTTTGTTGTGTGGGGGCCTCCACCAATCGAGTAGACCAAGACAGGTGTCAAGATCCTGCTGATCTCGCTAGTTTAACCATCGTTCATTTCCATTCAGCGAGCCAACGGGGAACGATGAAGATCGTTCCGCCAGATTGATCTCAGCCACTCATTGAAGATGTTGGGCCACAAGAGCGGTAGTGGGGAGTGGGTCCTGCACTATACCTTGGACATGTGTCAGCTTCTCTCCAACCTCGTTGCATTTATCTCACTAGCACTTAACTCCCATGGGCTGGCAGGGTACGGTTGAGATCTTTTCCCCAATCTTCAAATATTGAAATATGCACATCACGTAACATTAGCATTAAATGGATGGACTTGGTTTAGCCAATGATGACGTGACCACTGGGGTTAGTGATTTAAATCATAAGTCACCAGATTAAATTTAAAACCCGAACTTAGGAAAAGACTTAATATGGTGGGAAAGCAGTGACCGGTTCTTCAGGCTAATGGGGTCGGTAGACTGATGTGTCGGATGGCTCAAGAGATGACTTAAAGGGTCGATGACCAACCGAGTAGGTCAACCCAAAATTATAACATTTACATGCTTTCATGAAATAAAACCCTACTCACCTATGAGGACAAGGGTTTATCAAAAAGGCAGACCAAACCCATGGAGAGGAAAAATCCATCAGGAGTTTAGAAGCTCTAACAATAGCTCATGCTCGGGGACACATACCCCTAGTGGGTATGGCAAGAATCAGAATCTATGGCTGAAGTAGACTAGGGTAGAAGGCCAGAAGAAGGGCTTACCCAGACAAGGCAAGCAGACACAAAAAGGAAAACCCAAACCCTATGTACAAAATTTACAAAGAATACACTATATTTCATTTTAGAAGCCTCAAACAAACCATTGGCTTCGATCCTCAAATTGAAGGCCCATAGCACCCAAATCTCAGGGACAATTTTTTTCCTCTGTCAAACACCTTAGCCTATTTCACCAGTAGTAGATTCTCATGAATTTGTGCAATTCCAAGTGTCTAACCTCATTAAAACAATATTTCCCATAACACCTAAAATAATACTGGTAGACTCATCCTTTCCCATCATGGATTCATCAAATTGTATTGAAAAAACAAAACTCTCATATTCTATACCATAATGAAGTGTAGTATCACACCCAAGTTGTTCATCAAATTTGAAAACTTCATAAGCACTATGGATTATATCCGAGAATTCTTTCATAAGATCATGAAAAGTTAAAATAGAACCACACATCCCCTTCATGTACCTCTCATCAACATTGTATTTGGTGGGTGAAATAAAATTCACAATCATATCCAAAAGATAAGGAGTATCTGCAAAGGATTCAACTACAGCCTCATACTAACTAGCAAAATTCCCTTAGTTATCTACATTTTCATACTACTCATCATGTGGGTCAAATATATGTGCCAAATCAATATGATACTCTGCTTCAACATGACATGATGTCACTGGAACACTGATGCATCCAACCTAATTAGTCCTCTGATCACCAAAGAGAAAATTGTCCTCCTTATCCTTCCCCTTATTGTAATGTAGATCATATACTGATGGTAATTCAATCCTCTTCTCAAACACATTATGAATGGTTGTAGGAGAATAATCGGAAACACCTATACATCCATTATTAGTAGTGTCACATCTATTATTGTCACCACAATCCTCCTTAACACATGAGACATTACCATCCCGGAGTGCCAACAAATATGAACATCTTCAACATGCTTATCATAGGACACTTGTTCAACCCCATATTGGTAGACAATCCTCACCATATCTATACCACTAGATTTCCCTTTCAATTGACAAATTATGAAATCAAGGCCAACATTTTCAAATTCATTATCACCTTGGCATCTGTATATTTCCTCTCCAAAAAATATTTGATAAGCATTCATCAGGGTTGTCTTCAAATAGAGGATTATTCCTACACCAATAAACATCTTTCTGTGTATCCTCAATTCCAGGTGTGGACTCATCAAATAAAGAGTTTTACCATATCTTGGACATAATTAGGTGTATCTCATCATCTACATAATGAAAAATCCCTTGACCTGGGTCTTCCAAGCACTCAGAATTAGTGTAGTCACTTGAGGAGCAAAGAGAAGCATATTCACCAACTTATTCATCACTTATGCTCATAACAATTGATCTGTGCTCCAAAAATTCTTCACATGAGGAGAATTTTTCACTTCCTAAAAAGAAAATCCCCTCAAGGCTATTAACATAGCTGCTACTAGAATCAATGGATTCTATCTCTAAATCATAAGAAGGGCCATATTCAACTAAAGAGTTTTTAGACTTATCTTCACCTCCTAGACTCCTTATTTGCGCCTTGTCATAAACACCAAAAATATCCCTACTAATAGGTGGCACAAGATTAATTCCAGTAGGATCCATTTGTGCAGTTTCATACATTTCCTATATAGACTCATGGCTTAAGACATCTAGAGGGGAGTAATGAGATATGGCCTCCTTGACTTCGCACTCTGTTTCTTCATCCTCATCACTACTAGGTGTATCTGTCTCTAGACTATTTGTGAAATGACAACATTCAATATCTAATTATCTAGACAATGATGCTTCTTGTGGATCTGTCAAAATTATTCTCTATCTCTCTTCATTGTGATAGTCATTATCCGCATTGTGGGAAACAATGGGATACATACAACCATGCTTGACCTCTTCAGCTATACTTATCCAATCCACCACTTGATCAATGCTTTGGGGCTTCATATCTTCAGGCCATTGGATTGATCCTGGTGTGTAGGCTTCACAAAATAGATTAATAAACATTAGTTCATTTGGTCTAAGCCCTATGGGAATTTCCATTAAAATATCCAAAAACCTTGAAAACAAGTCATATGCTGACTCATTTGTATGCCTCTTTATTTCATATAACCTCCCAATAGATAACATCAATTTCATGTCTCCCTTGCATAGTTGGCTAGAGGTTGATGCTTGCTTTGAATTTCTTGAAAGTGATGTAAGTACAATATCTAAAAGATCTCGATCTTGATGCACATTTTTATTTTCTAATTGACCCAGTTGGATTGTCTGGACACTACTAGAACTAGCAGCACTAGTCATTGTAGGTCTCCTCATAATTGAGTACTTCAGATTATTCTCAATATTTACTACCTCCTAATAAGCTTGTTGTAATGTAATTGGTTCCTTGCCCCTTAACAAGAAACTCATCTTTTTGTCAAATGCTCCTAAGTATACAACCAAGCATTCTGCATCATTTGGCCTTATGTACTCAGGGATATCTCTTATTTCCTTGGAAAATCAAAGATTGAATGTCAGGACCAATTCATCTTTACTTATATGGATTTGCATAAAAAAAAATCTTACCACACTTGGATTGAACCTATTACCAAATTGCTCTAGGAAAGCATCCTTAAGTTAATTCCAACAATATATTGAGGCAGTAGGTAGAAAAGAGAACCAATCTCTTGCATCTCCTTTTAATGATTGAACAAAAAGTTTCATGACCACATATTCAAAGTCAATTTCATAATCACCCATCACATCTACAAATTCTTGTAGATGTTTATTCGTTGATTCAGATTTTTCACCACTAAACTTTGGTATCTTATCCCTGATCTTGGGTGGAATAACATTCAGATAGCCACCAATGTTGTCAAAGCTAATAGCTTTGTACCTATTAGTACAGAAGCCATCCTGATGGGCCCAAGATTGCTTGACTTGTATGTTTTTGTCCATATTTGTACCAGACGACACAAATTGACAACTCATCCCTAATTCTTAAAAAAGGAATTTAAAAGATTTTTGCAAATTATACAACACTACTTCAATTCCTTTTACAAATATAGTCCCAAGATCTTAGCACAAGTATTCCATACAAAGGCTGCCTAAGATCTACAATATGACATGCTTCTTGCACCCTACTACATAAATTTCAACTTACATATGAAGCATGCTAAAATTCATGAATATTCCCTGATCTAGTGTTAAATCACTTACTAAGGAATAATTTTCATGTCGAGCATTGGAAATTCATGATGATATTATCTGTAAAATGCTCAAAATCCTTTCAAATTTTACAAGAGTACATGTATGATGGTAGCTATGAAGTGTTTCTTAGCATTAGGAATAGAGATCCAAAAAATTGATGTATGCTTGAACAGGTTCTTTGAATCAGAGTTGCCACCTCCCTTCAGAGGACAAAGATTCAAATAAGATGAAGCTTCTTTGCAAAATAAAACAAGTTTTGGGCTATCTTCCACAATAGAGTAACGTTCAGATCCTTTGACGCCAACTACACATAGATTGTAGGCTAGGTTCAAGAATTTGAGAGCATTTAGATTAAATCACCATTTGACTCTACATTTATTATTTGCGTCTTTGGAGAATGAGAACTCCCCAACAAAGTCACCATTTTGTTGGTGTTTTCCACTGCACCTAAGACATCTCTAAGGAATAGCCAATTCCTATACTCAAGACTCTTGAAATGAATGGCCAACTAACAAGATATAGTCAATAACTAAGATCTTCTGCACTTTAGGCTCTGTGGGACCAAGGAGGGTATTCCTAGTGTGTTCATTTAAGATTTCGCTATGTTGAACACATCATTACACAAATAAATGTTGATGAAGGATAATTCTGCAACAATTACTATGAAATTGGCTTGTTTCTAAGTAATTCACTACCCATTCATCAAAATGAAGGAATCCTTAATGAAAATTGACATACATGAACTTTGGAATTGATGAGTTTTAAATGACTTTAAATCCTGGCTTTAGGTTGGTAGCTAGATTATTGTTTGATTAACCCCTTAGGTAAATCATTAAGGAATAGATCGGTGTCTTATTTATTGGGAAAAATGGAGTCACACATACAAGAACCAGTAAAACAGAGATGACCCAATAACTCAATGGAATAGACTACTCTCACAATACTTTGCATCATGGAGCTCAAATTTTTTGATACATCACTACTTATCAAATCCTTTGCAAATGAACGTAAATTCATGACCCTATTTAATTATTTAATTGATTACTTGAATCAAAACAAAGAATAGAGACATACATTCGAACTAATGCTCAAAGTAGAATAAAAATACCATTAATATTTCTATTCAAAATTCACATAGACTTGCAGAAGGAGAGAAATATATCAAAATTATATATTCACTTGCATTTAAGTCATATCTGTGAAAAAATTTAAGCTAATTGCATGAGTTCCTTCATAAAGCTCAAAATTGACAAGCTATTCTATTCCTATCTACCCATATACATTCGACCAAAACCTAGCCAGAGTTTTTATGCCTTGTTCTCTTTCTTGAAAATGAGTCATGGTTTCCCTTTTAAAGCACAATGGAAGTGACAAGCTTCGAGCTTAGATGCAGCTTCATTACATATTTTCATTTCATTAAAATGTCAACTGCATTTTACTTGCATTTCAAAACCCCCACATGTTGAATCTTCAAAACACGGTGCAAGTGGGGAAAGCCAAAATGTAACTGCCGCCAGAGAAAGGAAATGCAAATTGCCACAAAAACTCCTTGTTTCCATCTGAGCCACAATGAACCAGGTATCCAAAATTCCACGAAGGCACACAACCGACATCAAATACCAAAGGATGCCACATACACAAAAAATAGGACCACCCTAGCAAATTCCATCAACACAAAACTTTAGAACCCACACACAACAAATTATTTATTACCCGTCACCCCACCATCACTAGTGCCATGCCCGCGATACACACGACCACTCCTAGTCATTTCCAGAGAAGGAGAGGACACCTCAGCTTCCTCCTCTTTCTTTTCTTTACCTAGCACAGTTCCAGTCCACCTGCTCGAGGTTTTAACAGCCAATGGCACAACATATATCACTTCCTCATCAGAGGGCAGACCATCATTCAAAAGAGCTAAGTACCGACCATAAGCAAAGTCATTCTCAGTGTCACTATCAAAGGCATTGCTCGTAAGGTTTGATGGGTGAATGTTGGCGTCCATAGGAGCCACACCCATACCTTATTTTCCTTTGTGCTCCTGTGGGAGACTGTAATGGGCTCTTTCCTTTGTCATCTGCTTTTCTTGCAGCATCATCTTGGAATTGCAACCTTCGACTGCACCTACTGGGTGCAAGTCTAGGCTTTTTAGTGGAAACACTTGCCTCCATGGCTGGAGCAGCTTCTGGTATGTCAAAACCAGACCTTAGGGAACTCAGTCGAGCAGACTTCCTTACTGGCTTGCTCATTTTCTTTTCTAATAATCGCTCACACCACCTTGCCTTAATCAATCACACTTCTGAATGACCTGAATAGCAGTTGTTCCTTCTATATTTATCACGTGGAGTGATGATGTTCACAATCAATATCTAACACGCATGCATAACCCAGGCAGCTTGTTGGTAGATGTACTCGCACTATTTAATTCCCAGTTGCATGAAAATATGTAGACTATTCTTCATAGTTGCCAACATTTGCGTCTCCACATGAATTGAGATCAACTCAATTGCTTTGCAAGATGTTAGCCATTAATGCGGGCTGGTTGCATAGAGTAGAAATGGCCGCCACATGTTATTTCACCAACTTTGAATGTTATTCGTCGATCTTTTGCCTTGATGGATGATCGGATAGCCATCCTTTGTTTGACCACCTTTGATTTCCAACAATGCTTCACTGATGTGCTCTGCATCCAATCATTATCATCCATTTCAGATGAAATATTCATTGTGTGGGGGCTCCACCAACCGAGTAGACCAAGACAGGTGTCAAGATCTTGCTGATCTCGTTGGTTTAACCATCGTTCATTTCCATTCAGTGAGCCAGCAGGGAACGGTGAATATTGTTCCACTAGATTGATCTCAACTGCTTGTTGAAGATGTCGGGCCATGAGAGTGGTAGTGGGGAGTGGGTCCCTCACTGTACCTTGGACACGTGTCAGCTTCTCACCAACCTCACTGCATTTATCTCGCTGGCACTTAACTCCTGTGGGTTGGCGGGGTATGGTTGAAATCTTTTCCCCAATCTTCAAATCTTGAAATTTACACATCACATAACATTAGCATTAAATGGACGTAATTGGTTTAGCCGATGGTGATGTGACCACTGGGGTTAGTGACTTAAAGCATAAGTCACCAGATTAAATTTAAAACCTGACCTTAGGAAAAGAATTAATATGGTGGGAAAGCGATGACCGATTCTTTGGGCTAATGGGGCTGATAGACTAACGTGACAGATGGCTCAAGAGATGACTTAAAGGGTTGATGATTGACCGAGTAGGTCAACCCAAAATTATAACATTTACATGCATTCATGAAATAAAACCCTACTCACCTATGAGGACAAGGGTTTATCATAAAGGAAAACCAAACCCATGGAGAGGAAAATCCATCAAGATTTTAGAAGCTCTAACAGATCGGTCCAAGACGCCTTTCAAAATCTTGAAGTGCTTAATTGATAAAAAGACTTACAAATTTTACCTTATACACCATCGATTTTCCCTAATTTGCATTAAATGCGCTAGACTTCAAAAAGCTACTAAAATCATTCTTCACAACTTATAAAACCCTAATTCTATCCGCAAACTAGTATGCTGACATGTTTTCTTCCTATTTCTTTTCCAAAACCTTTGTTTATTCATTCTTCACAATACATCCTCGTTCCAACCTCTGACACACCATTCATCCAAGGGGTTTTTATAGTTTTCTAATAATGCTCCCCCTAATACCATGCTTGGTCTAATTCCTAGAGGAATTGTCTGTACCGAATGAGGGCACAGACACATCAGCAATTTTAGGTTCTTCTTTCATCCTCCATATCTTATTCATCTCTTGCTTCATCTCTTCTTTGTCAATTTTCTTTACCGGTTCATTCTTCTCTACCAGAGTAGACTGCTTTCCCTTCTTACTTTTGCAAACCTTTGAGATATATCCAGGTTTGTTACAATTATAGCAGACAACACTTTTCTTATTAGTCTGAACTCCATTACTTCTCGATCTACATTGATTTTCTTTGTGTCCAAATTTGTAATAGGTATAGCAATAGCCATTAAAGGATTGATTCATTTTTCCTCCATTAAACCTATTCATCATCACTTAACTGATCATTCTTACCTGAGATTTGCATTCAGTGGATTTATGTCCAAATTTCTTGCATGAGAAACATTGTCAAGAGAAAGAACCAGAAAACTGATTCATCCTGCTCCTGCATTCTGTTGACTTGTGACCATATTTATTACAGAAAAATAAAATACCATTGAAAGATGGATACCTTTGTGCATTAAGCTGTCTCATAGGCAGTATCTTTGCAAAATTTCTTGAATTTATTTTTTGCTTCCCTTTGTCTTGAGTCTTTTGATTGTCCTTTGAAATTTCACCTATTTGATTTCCCAAGCCACCTTTGTCTTTACTTGGTTTTTGTCCAACAACCAATTCTTCAAGCTTGTTGGAGCTAGATCTAAAATTGTTCTCACAGATTTTTTCCTTCTCTAGTTCTACTCTCAAGTTTACTACCTCTTGTTCTAGTTTAGAGCATTCATCGAGCTTGTTCTGCACCATAGTATTCAAACATTCTTCAATTATCTTCTTTTCTTCTATAAGCACTTTCAATCCAATTATCTCTTGTTTCTGCTACTCACTTACTTCTTTGTGTCTTTCCTTGAATTTCTTCGATTGTTCTTTCATTTTTCGGATACATTCATTAGCCTCATCTAGATTTTCTTTCAAGTCTTTGTTTTCATTTTCTACCTTATCAAGATCTTCAAGTGCAGTCTAAAGTTCTTCTTTATCATCCATTTGATCAACCTTCAGGATCTTCCTTAAGTAGTTAAGCTCTACACCAAGTAACCAAAGCTCTAATAACAATTGTTAAAAGGCACATGACATTTCAAAGGGGGGGTGAATCAGTTTTCACCAAATTTAAACTCAAAACTTCAACACTTATCAATTTCACAATCACACTTTTCTGTTATTAAGTATGAACATGGAATGTAGATAGTAGGAAGAAAAATCAACACAATGAACACCATATTTTATGTGGAAAACCCAATAAGGAAAAAACCATGGTGAGGATTAACTCACAATATAAAATAATTCCAAAACTGAATATATAAGGATCACTACCAAGGGCTCACTGCCCTGAATAGGACTCATTATCCGGATACAAAATATCATTGCTTACACAAGGAGGCTCACTGCCTACAAAAGGATTACAAAACAAAATTGGCTTCACAGCCAAAATGAACTGAAGAGAGTGCACCGATCAAGTGTTGATACAGTTCCAGTAATGCTCAATAAATAGACTTAATGCACTTCATCATCTTCTCACTTTTTGCATTCACAACTTCACAATCACTACTACTTCTTACACCATCAATCTTCAAACCTTTCCAATATATATACTCGATCCATCCATAAGCATTAATTAGGTCGGCCTAATTAGATGCATTCCTTGTTTATCAAAAATACCAACTGTCGGCCTCAACTATTTGATAAATATTTTCAACCAAGAAATAAAAACATGTAGCATACTTTATCATGTTATCATAGACCTAAGATAGGTCACACATATATCCACATAACAAAAAATTGATTCACCATATCACCACTTATTCATGAAGTCAGCTAGAAATAGATTTAATTGCAAAAAGTAATCAACAGAATAATGTCGATATGCCATACAAGCACTAGAGCACGAGAGATTCTAAGCATACATGCTTTCAACACTCATAAATTGTCTCCCAAAACCACAAGCACCAACTATCAGCCACCGAGGATTGTGGACCAAAATACCAGAGGGTGTAGCTTGTATACTGGTTCAGATACCAGACCAAAATACTCGATCAAGCATTGAATTAGACTTGCAGTCACAACCTGAATAACATGGTGACATCAATGACAACACAAAACTGTAGAGATAGCCATTCTTCTTCATTCTTCCAACAAGGGGATGCCCTTGCATAGCAGATATTGGAAAGGTTGACATTTTTCAGCTAACTATGCAATGAAATGTCAGATGGACTGTAATATTCTTTGTAATGTTCTGAGCTCACTAATTTGTTTCGATGGAGGCATGTTCAAGATTGCTTTTACTTTAGCTGGGTCAACTTTGATGCCCTGGCGAGAAACTATGTATCCCAATAGTTTTCCTGAATTCACACCAAAAACACACTTCTTAGTGTTGAGACAAACCTTATACTCTTCTAGCCTTTTAAAGATTTTGTCCAACACTTTTAGGTGATCGCGACATGTTAAGGACTTTTCCAAGAGGTCATCAATGTAGTCTTCCATCAGCGTGTGCATGAGATCATGAAATATTGTGGTCATATCTCATTGATATGTAGCACCTACATTCTTCAAGCCAAAAGGCATAACATTCCAACAGCATGTACCCTAGGGACAAGTTAAAGTTGTTTTGTATTGATCTTCTTGGGAGATGTGAATCTGATTGTATCCTGAGAAACCATCCATGAGGGACAACATCTCATATCCTACTATGAGATCCACTATGATTTCTATGTTTGGGAGTGGAAAATCATCCTTTGGACATGCCTTGTTCAAATCTCGGAAGCATGTGCAAATATGTATTTGACCATTCAGTTTGGTGACAAGTACTAGGTTTGATATCTAGTCCACATAATCTATTGATCTTATGAACCCCACATCTAGTAACTTTTTGACCTCAGCTTTGACTAGTGCTAGATCTAATCCTGTCATAGCGGCATAGGACCATGTGAAGTTGATCTTGCATTCTAAGAAGAACTTTTGAAACTCAGGTTTTTCCTCTTCTATCAACGAGGCTGCAAAGAGAACCATTTTGGGAATTTTAGGTGTGGCTATATTGACCTCTATGGTATCTTCAATGAGCATGGCTGATTTTTCTTGAGTAATGGGAAGACATTCCAATCTTCCATCCTTGGGCGCCTTAGAGAGGTTTTCACCATCGGATATGTCCTTTCTTTTTACTTTTGTGTCTTCAGAAGGCACCTTACGGTTTTCACTTAAAGACACATCTTTTCTTGTTTTATTTTTATTACTTTTGCGACTAGAGGATTGAATAGTCTCCCTGAAGTATGTTGCAGAATCAAGATCTATAGTGAATCTAGCTTTATGGTCCCCACTTGGTATTCCTTCACGGAGTCCCATGAATTCGAAAATAGCTTCGTCATTCTCAAAATTTTCCATGATAGGTGTGTCCTATTGGTCCCAATCAATGAGCTATGGGTACATAAGGGAGATGCCATCATCAGTGTTGTTGAAAGGTGGAGATGATGTTGAAAGCATGCAAATTGAGGCTAAA
This sequence comes from Sequoia sempervirens, assembly GCA_007258455.2. NCBI lineage: Eukaryota > Viridiplantae > Streptophyta > Pinopsida > Cupressales > Cupressaceae > Sequoia > Sequoia sempervirens. The sequence goes on from VDFB02011481.1 coordinate 18,214, forward strand.
AGGGTAAAGACAGAATTTTCCTCAAAGTCCCAGGAGAATTCCATCCAATCATCATCTTCATTAGACTCGGGAAAATTGAACACATGGTCAAAATAGGGGACAAATGAGTGGGAATCATGTTCAATATAGGGGAAAAACAAGTTGGAATCATGGTCAATAGGGTTAGGTGGTGGTTTAGGTTTGTCATCATCATGAGGCCAAAATATTTTTACCTAGTCTTCTCTTTTCATTGGGATTTTAGGAGGGTCTTTTGAAAGTTCAACATTAAACATTTATCTGAATTTTTCATCGAAAGAAGGCTCACCTGGTTCTCGAAACATTTTGTCAAACTCATAGTCACTCAGGGATCTTTTAGAACCATATTCCCACTCATGCAAGTCATTCTCGGTATTAGAGTCCTCGACTTTCAAAAGCATTTACACCCTCACCCAAAAGTACATGGGTACATGGACTGTCAATCTTGATTGGCTCAAACCCTAACCCCAGATTCTTTGGTCTTCTAGATGGCATTATGGGTTCTCTTCTTCCAGTTTTGTTTATACCAATGCCACTAGTTCCATCATATCCTTTCACCTTCATCATCTTATAGCGTTTTCCATATTGTTGTACTGATAATAGAGCTGGGTCTTCCATGTCTTTATAAATCCAAGTCGATATATCTTCAATATCCTCTTTATTTAGTTCTCCCCATTTTGTGAAAGTCATTGTAGGAGGAACTTTAAAGAACTCTTTGGGCTCTAGTCTGAAACAAGGCCTACCATAATATTTTGGAGACTTGGGTATCTTGGTGATATAATAGGAAGTGTTCAATTTGTACTCACCACAACCTTTGTCCTAGATCTTGATGTTAGGGTCGACACTTGGGATGGTGGAAGTAGATGATACGGTGGAGGTCGAAGGAGTGGACGTGGATGACTTGGTAAGTGTAGATGGATTGATGTATTTGGAAGAGGTGGATGTCAAAGCTTCATGATTAATAGGAACTTGGTGTTTATAAATACCTCTCAAGTTGGTGCAATACTAAAAGGGATCAGGATCACCAAGTATGGTAATCACAGTGCCATCAAAAGGGAACTTCAAACATTGGTGATAGGTGAACGGTACGACCTTCAATGCATGAATCCAAGGTCAAACAAGTAGGATGTTGTAAGGTAACTCAAGATACAAGCCTGACATGTGGTGTCTATGATTACTGGTCCAACACGAATGGGGAGTGTGATAACACCCTTAGAATAATTCTCCTCATCATCGTATGCTTTTATGACTATGATTTTGGTGGCATCTACACATGCATCAGAGAAGCCTAATTCCTTGACCAATTTTAAGGAGCATATGTTCAATCCTACTCTTCCATCTACTAGGACTCGTCTAACCTTGTGTTTGTGGATGAATACTTCAATATGTAATGCATCATTATGAGACAATTTAGGCAAGGAGTAATCTCTATCTGAAAAGGTGACATGATGGGAAGTAGTCAAATATCTAACCATAGCTTCAAAGTGGTTGTTATCAATGTCAGTAGGAATGAAAGACTCCTTTAAGGCCTTATCAAGGATAGCTTTATGCGCGAGTGAGATGTGCAATAGTTCAAGTATGGAAATTTGTGTGGGAGTTTTACCCAATTGGTCAACAAGGTTGAATTGTCCTTTGGGTTGTGGCGGTTTTGCAGAAGGACCAGGCATTGTGATCTTGTCTCGACGAGTGGTGACATTGCACTCTGAAGTCTTTTTAATGGTGATGGTATTAACATGTTCATCATCAGCTCGAAGCTGATTAATTATAGGTCCACTTGAGTAGTCAAAGACAGTATGAGTGTAATTGGCTCTGTTGTTAGTCTTTTGACCTGATGAAGAGGGATTACCTGAACCATGATCTTGTAGTGGATTTTTATGAATGGTATGGTTCGAGTTAGAAGGAAATTGTTGACTGTCTATTTCAATAACACGACTTTCAATAAGGTCTTGTATAAGATTTCTCAACTGTCTGCAAGATGAGGTTTTATGTCCTTTTATTTGATGACAATCACAGAAGGCATTATCATCCCACCATGATGGTTTGAACTTCCTTGGGTCATACAGTTTAGGGTCTTGCAATGTTATGACATTGGACTAGATGAGTTTCTTGAGGACAACTTCAACTGGTTCTCCCAAAGGGGTGTATGTGTGTTTTTTGGGAAATTGTTAGGTTTGTCGTTGTCCTTGGTCTTGATTGTTTTGAATGGAATTTGTTGTAGGTGTTGGGGTGGTCAAAGGAGCATTTTGCGGTTGAGATCCTCTAAGTGTGATTGCAGGACCCATTGTATTTATTGCTTTAGCATAGACAACGCCATCATTGGTAATATGTTTGTTCTTGACCCAATATTTGTTCTTATCATTAGTTAGGTTCGTGTTTATGTTCTTGCTGGAATATTTAAGTTCACCTTTTGCAATGAGAGACTTTTCAATTTGAACTCCCTTTTCTACAAGGTCAGTGAAGGTAGTGCAACAATGGACTTGCAAGTTGTATTTCAATGGTTCAACAAGATTTTGAACAAACATGTTTACTTTCTCCTTTTCAGGTATCTCAACAAGACATCGACTTTCTAGACCTCACCATCTTTGGAAGAACAGAATGAATGTTTCACCAGTTTCTTCTTGGGTGGTTTTACATAATGTGGCAATAGTAATGCCAGTGTCAATATTGTAGGCATAATTTTCCACAAATTTATTAGCGACTTCATCCCATGATTTTATCCCTTTGGTAAAGAGTGTGAACCAATCAAGTGTAGGACCTACAAGACTTCTAGGAAAGAGTCTCATTAAATAAGTGTGTTTATATGCGACGTCTACACAATTGTTCATGAATTCTCTTATATGTTTAATGGGATTGGTCTTTCCTTTGTATTTGGAGACATTCAGTACCACATATCCTGGAGGAAATGATGGAATGTGTAAGCTTGTGTCAAATGGATAAGGACATAAATTAAAGGATGTGTGGGTCTTCTTATTTAATAATTTCATGTCCTCCACTTGTTTTTGTAAGGCTCTGTATCAATGGGTAAATTTCTAAGGTTTGAGATTAGCAAATGATTAAATCAATAATATAAACCCAAAGAAGTTATGAAGCACAATGGAAGCAAATAATAACGAAATGATTATACCAGATTCATGAAGCTCCCATGAATCACCTCCATAGCACCTCCTAGCTTGCAGCGTATGATTGATGCCCTCAGATCGAGTGTGTGAGCAATTTGACTATGCCATTGTCCTATGCAAGTTTTGAAGGATTTAAGTAAAATTATTCCTATGCCTATGCCTATGATAAATGACTATAAATGACTATAATGCCTATAATAATGAAGTGGTCCCTAAATTATGAACAAAATTGTCATTTTATAGAAAACACAATTTTGAATGGATGGATGAGATCAACCTTTGACACAAACCTAAAATCAAAGGAATAGATTTAACTTGATAATCCCTAATCAGGGTTAGGGTAAAATCCTTAAGTGAGTGGTCAAGATGTCATCTGAGAAAATCAGATTGGTGGTGGAGAAAAGATGAGATAATTAATTTCAAAAATAAAGATTTTCAAAATTAAGAAGATAAAGATAGCCTGCTTTGTGAGATTTGAAAAATCAGATAAAAGATGGACTGAAAAGCAATTTGATAAAATCAAGAACCTGCTTGCTTTATTTGATTTTTGGAAGAAAGCTACCAATTTGAATTAAATCAACTCAAAATATGGATTTTGTGAGACAAATAAATAATCTTTTTTAGATTATTTACCAAAATGGATTGGAGTTAAGATTGTGATGACATTTTAAATAATTTCATTTATTTAAAATGAGAGGACTATTAATTTTGTCAATTTAAATAATTAAAGATAATTATTTAATTTAGCAAATATGATCAATAATTAAATAAATTAATCAATTCATTTAATTATGACAATTAGTGACATTAAATAAATGAATAAAACTTATTTATTTAATAATCAGGAAGAAATGATTGAAGAAGGGTGATTAAATAAATTAAGAAATTTATTTAATTAAGGGAAGACTTAGACAATTAATGACATATTATAAATAAAGAAAATTTATTTATTTAATAATCATGAAGAATAAGCTGGACATGAATTAATTAAATAATTATGAATTATTTAATCAATAGTCGAATGTGGACCCGAGGACATA
>VDFB02011482.1:0-39318 GCA_007258455.2 Sequoia sempervirens
AACCATGCAAGAAAATATAGATACCAATAGTCTGAAGAGCATTGATCAAGTGAAAATAGGTCGCCTCCAGAAATAGAAATGCAAGAGTGTCCATGTGGTAAGTGTTTCATTTCACCGAAATGCAGGAGTAACCAACCGTTGCACCTACCTAGTACATAGGAAAAAAAAAACTAGATACATAGACCACTCAAAAATGAAACCAGAGAAGCATTAGCACCAACAATAGAAACCCCCCCATAATGTTGACAAGGAAGAGCCATGACAGGTCCACTGAAACTGTATGTCACCGAGAAGTGCATGAAGGAGAACAAAGAACATCTAAACATGCACATGAAAAGTACCTGCAACTAAAAAAGGGTGTGCAAACCAAGGCACACACACGAGGCAAGAATCACTAGGATTCAATGTTATCATGGAAGGAACAGTCACTTGACAAAAGATGTGATGGCAAAACGAAGGCACTACACAACCCCCTCATGGCACTTTATAACATAGTGTGAGTACAAAAGGCACAACAGGATGTGTGAAATCCCCAAAAAGCATGTATGACAGTGGCACTTTATCTCAGTGCATCTACAAAAGAGAAAGTGCTTAAAAAAAATGTCTACAATGTCCAAATAGGACAAAATGTTGAAAATACATGTAGAACAGCCTAAAATAAGTCATCCCACACAAATAGAAAGTTTTTAGGAGCCAAAACGTCCAAGTAATTCACCAAAATGTAAAAACACAAAAAACTGAATAAAATGTACCTGGAGAAAAATCTAGAAAAAGTGCATGGATAGTTGTGATGAGCTCTGAAAGACCTTTCTAATGCTACAAGAATCGTGAAAAACGAAGAAATTGGTCAAGAGTTGTGAGCTTAGGAGTGAAAATTGCACATCTGACTTTGACAGGCTGTAAAATGCACCAACAACAAAATCTAAAAAAAAATACTAGCACCATTGGATAGTGTTTGGAACTAGCTTTTCAACAATATCTCGTTTGCCCAATTTCGATACTCAAACAAAAAATTATTGCGATTTTCCCAAATCTGCTTTAAGTTGTCACAAAAGGCAAAAAAAAAAAACCCTAGGGGGTTGGGCGTTGGTCACCCATAGGACCTAGTGGACCGTTGATTTTTAAAAAATATATATATTGGCCCCCTTCCACACACAAGAGTTGCAAACAATGATTTGCTATTTTCTCAACAAGAAAAACTTACAAGAGATGCCAAGAGCTTTAATTGAACTTCTAGAGAGACTCGTATGCATTATACCACCATCAATGGACCAAGCACAAAGAGGTTCATATGCACTATATGAAGCAATACGGATCCCAAAATTGAGGTAATATAAGCCATTTGAAAGCAACTACAAGAATCCTAAGAATTGAATTTTAAAAAATAGTTTAACCACTCCTACAAATAATTCTAACATTAGTTTGACAAGATACCCCCCCTACTTGCAACATGTTAAGATGTTAACACCTCGTTATTTAGATTCTACGTTACCGGTTCAACCCTATTGGCTTGCCGGTTCGGGTCCGGATCCGATTCACCCTAGGGGCCATCCAGGGTCCCACTAGAGACCTACGGGTCCGTCCGGTACAAACCGAGGTGTACCTGCAACAAAGTTGGCAAGGAGTGGCACCCAAGCAATGAATTTTGATGGTTTTTTCATTTAAAAAAAAAATTGACTTCAAAGTTTCCCTTAAATGCAAAAAAGGCCCCCCAAACCCTACAACATGCATTCCATTGCATTTTAAAGACAAATCAAAAACAAAAATATTTCTTTTATTGTGAATGCAAAATGATGTACACCATGAAGGTTTGTGAGGCTTTGAAGGTCTTAATTTAAGCTTGGTGGCAAGGACTTCACCCCTCAACCTCGCCCTATATTGCGATAGGGAATGCACCAAGGGCACTACCCCCAAACCCCACGAGGGGCGTTGCCCCTCAACCTCACTAGGCGCACTACCCCTTGACCCCACTAGGGGCATTGCCCCTCAACCCCACTAAGGCATTGCTCCCAAGCCCCCATTGAACTCATTTCACTTGCTGAGTACTCTCCAAGTCTGAGTTTGCGAAATATGCTTTCAAATTTTCCTATAGGTCTTTGTCTGCAATATCATCATCAAATTGAACAATCTTCCCTAATGATACAAGATGCTTACTTGTTTTTCTTGTCATCCGGAAGACGACTTTTTCTTTTTGGGGGATGATGTAGTTAGTCTACAATGCCTATTATTATGTTTCAATAATATGGATGGTGATGAAATTTTTCAAGACCCGTATGATGATGCTGGATCAATGATGGTTGATTGTCGATGCTTGACATTATTATGTTTTAATTTTAATATATGTCATGACATTTGAGTTTGACTAATTTGCATTATAATATTTTTTATTTTTATTTTTATGGTGGTTTTGTTTATCATACAATATACAATGCTATGTGTGGCATTTTGAACTTAATTACTGCTGCAAATATGTATATATTTTTTGTTTTTATATGTTTTTGTATGGACAAACCCAAAATGAACCCAACCCCCAAATTTTTTTGGACCAAATCCGTGAAATGAACCCTCGAACCCAAACCCAAACCAGTACCAAGACCAGTAACTTAGTTTAGATTCCATGGAACCCAATCCACCGTCAATGAACCAAGTGCATAAAGGTTCATATGCACTACATCTAGGAGCTTGTTCATGGCTAGGTCATTGATCTCCGCACTACCCAACTATTGAGCAAATCGTTGACATCTTAACAAAACCCTTTACAAAAAGAAAGTATCTTCATCTACAAGCTTTGTTAGGGGTGCAAGAGGCTACTTCTTCAGGTGTTGGCTATTTAGTCCTCTCTTTTCCTAGGGAGGAGAGTAGGAAAAGGGGGAAGGAATGGAGTTCTTCTCTATAAGCAAGATTTTCATATGCATGGTTACCTCATCAAGTTTCATTTATCAAGACCTATCTATTCATCTACTTAAGATGCACTTAAGGAGGGTGTTCAAGTTAGGTTTTATTTACCTTTATTTAGATATTATGCATTTTTTGTACATGTTTGCTTAGTTTGCTTAGGTTATTGGGAGTGGATCATAATGAGAGTAAATGGCATCATCCATGAAAGTAACTCCTACTTATTTTGGGTGGTTGGAATTACCTCTCCCATTGATTATATTTGCCTCCTCTCTTCTCTATATGTGTTCACTCACCCCACATGTCTTTATCATGTCATTGTGAGCTTTCCCTTATGTATTCTTGCTTGGAGTTATTCTTTTCTCATGACTATTTTGCATGTTCTCTCATTCTTGAAACACTCTCTTTTCCACTATTTTAATTGTTAGGTCATTTGTCAAATTGACATTGTGATTATTCTTGCACATGATCTAGGTTATTTTTCTTTTTGCAAATCCTAACACTATAGCCTTCAAAAACGGTAGAGTTTCATAGTGCAAGTGGTCAAATCTCCTATACTAAAGCTCACACAATTTATCATTGTCTCATGTATCAAGGTTCCCTCTTTGATTGGATCAACAATCAACCTATTAAAGACCTCCACAAACAACTCTAGCCATTAATTGACTAAGATCTTTGCTGCAATTTCTAATGATAACTTGAACATCAAATTCAACTAAAGTCTGAAATTAAATCATTTGTTATTCCAAGAACATAAAGGGCATCATGAAGATCAAGAATATTGCCAAAATCCATGTGGAAAGATATGGTTCTTGTCCTAGTATTAGGATATGTGGCATCATCACTAAGTCCTACTTGTATACCAGCCTACTACTCCTAAAGTCTATTGAAAGCCTTCTTATTGAATGCCATGTCTCGATGTCCTGTTATCCACATACCAACCTACACCAAAAATGGTGTTAGTGGGTAAACACCATGGGGAAGCTGATCTCAAACCTAGAGAAAAGTTCATCCACTATTAAAACTTCTCAATCCCTGCAAATTGCTTCAATTGTTGTAGGCATAGATGAAAAAATCGAAATTAACTCGCAGAAATCGCGAGTAACTGCATGTCAACTAGCTGGGCAAGTAAATCGCTCAAATACTCGCTGCCGTGTTTTGATCAAAACGCACAACAATTTTTTTTCTAAAAACACGAGTTTTTCAGTAAAATGTGGCCAGTATGACTTAAATCGTAGTGTTTTATTTTTACCTTTTTTTTTCGCCTTTAAAACGAAAATCGTTTGCATTCCATTCATTTCACGCAACCTAGGCAGAGCGAAAACGACGACCGAGTGAAAACGAGGGCAAAGAGCGACAGCAGGGAAAAATCCACGTAGGAGCAAAGAGCAACAACAGGGAAAAAATCCACGCAGGAGAAATCAATTGATGGCGTTTTTCTCTGTTCTTCGGATCTTCAGGTAAACCCGTGCGGTGACTATAGTCTGGGCTTTAAAAATTTATTTCATCTTCTTTTATTTTTTAATAGTGTTAAGTTTAACTATTAAATTTTAATGAAAAAAAATTATAACAAATTTCAATATCGTTTCAAAATTTAAATAATAATAATAATGAAACAAATTTATAATAATTTTTTTTTATAAATTTATAATAATTTATAATATTTTATAATTTATATTGTATAAATTTTAATAATATGTTTAAATTTTAGTTCATTTTTTTTTTTTTATAAATTTATAATAATTTTTAATATCTTCTATTGTATAAATTTAGAACATTTATTTTTCTTTATAAATTTATAATAATTTTAAATTTCTTTTATTGTATAACTATAAATTTTAATAATATGTTTAAGTTTTACTAAAATTTTGATAATGCTCAAGCCTGTAAAGTATTAATCTCCCTCTCTCACCTGCCATGGAAAATTGGAAATAATCATTCTTTTGTGCCTTCTTACAGTAATTTGAATATGAATTTGAAAATCATTCATGTTTACCTCAAACTTTATAATAACCTGGGACTTGTAAAGTAATAATCTCCCTCTCTTGCCTGCCATGGAAAATTGGAAATAATCATTCTTTTGTGCCTTCTTACAGTAATTTGAATATGAATTCGAAAATCATTCATGTTTACCTCAGACTTTTAAGCATAGTGATCATATCGTGGTTAAGTTTTTAACATACAAACTCACCAAAATGATAAGATTTATCTCTTGTAGAATGATGCTCAAAGCTTTAGAGCTCACACTTGTAGGAAGATTTGTGTTCAATTATCAATTAGTTTCTCTTCAAAATCAACTGCTGCATGTTGATTTATTTAACTTAACTTTTTATCTCTTAATGTTTATCTTGTCTCTCTTTTGTTAGGTATCTTGCTAAAAGAATATGGCTTCTACAAGTAAAAAGAGTGGTGGCAAACCAAGAGACCCTTGTTGGAAACATGGAACACCAGGTGCAACGCGAGGAGAGGTTATTTGTAACCATTGCACTGAGGTTTATTCTGGTGGCATAAACCGGCTGAAATACCACCTTGCACGAATCCCTTGTCGAGATGTTATACCATGTAAAGAGGCACCCGAAGAGGTTGAGATGGAGGCCAAAGCTCTCCTTGCAGCATTTGACCAAAGGAAGGAAAGTAAAAAGAGCGCAGCAAAGGCAATGGTAGCCCCATATGCAGATTTCAGTTCTACAAGGTCACAAAGGGCTATGGGAGGCTCTTCTTCTCTTGGGCCACAGATATGAGGATTAGGATCTAGAAGTGTGGGCAGCCTCAGTTCTAGTTTTTTTGTTCCACGTAATACTCCAGGTGCACAACCTTCATTGGAAGGTACTTCTTGGAATAGAGAGTTGCAAAATGAGGCGAAGCTGGCATGTGCTAGATTTTGGTACTACAACAATATTCCATTCAATGTTGCTTCTAGTCCTTATTGGGAAGAGTTGGTCACTGCATTGACTATGGTAGGTAAGGGGTTCAAGGCCCTAAGTCGTTATGAGTTGAGTGGGCCATTATTGCAGAATGAGGTCCAAAACACACACAAACTAGTGGAGGAACAGAGGAGAATATGGGAAAAGAATGGCTGCACCATTATATTTGATGGGTGGACGGATGGCAGAAATAGGACACTCATCAACTTTCTAGTGGCTTCAGGGGGACAATTGGTATTTCTAAAATCAATAGATGCCTCCAATGAAACAAAAAATGCAAAGACCTTGTGCAACATGTTGGATGAGGTGGTGATGGAAGTGGGAGTTCAAAATGTAATTCAAATTGTGACCAACAATGCAACTGCATATGTGGCAGCCGGTAAACTTCTAATGGCGAGGCATCCTACATTATCTTGGAGCCCTTGTGCTGCCCACTGTCTTGACTTGCTCCTTGAGGACATAGGGAAAATAAGTTAGGTGAAGAATGTGGTTGAAGATGGAAGGAATATCACTAAGTACATCTACAATCACACATGGGTCCTAAGTCTCATGAGAGAGCACACTGATGGTAAGGATCTTGTGCGATCAGGAGTCACACGCTTTGCCACCAATTTCCTCACCTTGTAGAGCATTTTAGCTACATTGCCCAACCTCAAGCGCATGTTTGTGAGTGAAAAATGGCTTGAGAGTCCTTATTCCAAGAAGCCTTAAGCAAATAAGGTCAAGAAGACCATTTTTGATGATATATTTGCCAAACAAATGGAGGAGATCATCAAAGTAAGTTTTCAAACATTTATTGATGATTTATTTTTTTGCTTTCTAATATTACAGCTTGCTGATTTTGTTAATTTTTTTATATTTTAGGTGTCAAAACTGTTGATTAGAGTTCTACGATTGGTGGATGGGGATAAAAGCCCCATGGGGTATCTATATGAGGCGATGGATAAGACCAAAGAGGCAATTCAGCATGTATATGGGTCAAACAAAACCAAATATGAACCCATATGACGCATAATAGATCGGAGGTGGCACTGGCAACTCCACCAACATATTCATGCTGCTGCCTACTTTTTGAACCCCAAGTTTTATTTCTCTCCTACTTTCAGAGCAGATGCAGAGGTTTAAGTTGGCCTCAATACATGTATTGAGAGATTGGTTAGTAATGATGACCTTCGAGATCTCATACTTGATGAGATACAGAGCTGTAAGAGGGCTGAAGGGCCATTGTTTTCTTCCAAGGATTGCATTCGTAGGAGAGACACTCTACAGCCAGGTAACAAATTTATGTGTTTAATATTATTTTACTATTTATGACATTATGTTAATGTTTAAGTTTATTAAATCCTTACTAAGTTATAAATGGCAATTGTGATCATTGCAGATTTGTGGTGGCAAGATTATGGTGCCACAACGCCTAATCTTCAAGAGGTTGCCATTCGTATTTTATCTCAACCTTGTAGTGCATCTGGTTGTGAGCGCAACTGGAGTGTCTTTGAGGCCATTCACACAAAGAAGTGCAATCGGTTGACTCAAAAGAGCTTGAATGACCTTGTCTACATGCACTACAACCTTCGGTTGCATGAGAAGAAGGTACAAGGGTTGAGTTCACATGAAGCACTTGACCTTGATGACATTGATCCATACTTAGATTGGATTGCTAAGCTTGATGAGATCAATGTGGAACCATGGATAAGTGATGATGAGTTCGCTGAGATGGAGAGGGAGGTAGATGCAGCTGAATGGGAAGCAGAGGTGGCAGCATATGAGGAGGAAGAAGGCGAGCTTGGTCAGCCAATAGAGGTTGTTTCTTCACACACATAGCTTGATCCTATCCCTATGGATGAGGCACCTGTTGGGGCACTTGTTGAGGCTTCTATTGAGGACATTGCACCTATACCATCTACTTCAGTAACACCCACACAGCAGCGACAAAAACTTTTGAGTTTCAGTCGTAGAAGAAATTTAGGATAGATATTTTTTATTGATACTGAAACTTGAAGTTGATATGTATTGAGAAGTCGAACTTGTTTTTTGGTCTATGATACATTGATGATTGATATGTATTAAGGTTTTAAACTCTAATTTTGATTTATAGATGATGAAATCAGTAAATACATTGATGATTGATATGTATTAAACTCTAATTTTGATTTATATATGATGAAATCAGTAATATGTTCTAAAAATTCAGTTTATATGTGTGGTTTTTAAGAATATTTTTAAAAATTGTGTATTTTCAAATGTTCGATAAATTTGCCGAGTTATTGCCTAGTTTTTCCCCGAGTTTTTAAAAATTTTGGGTCTACCGAGTTATTGCCGAGTCCGAGTTTTTCAACTATGGTTGTAGGTGCTTGTCCTTCCCCTTCTTCTTAGGACACTAAGAAGGATAGTAGCCAAAATTTTGGCACTTGAAACATTTGATATGGCTCAAATCTTTCTTCCTTTATTGAGAAGAATTTTTATCCTAATGCTATTCTTTCTGACCCTTCCCAGGTCCTTTCTTGCCACTTTTCTTTATCTTCCCAATGAGGGCTTGATTCTATCTTTCAATATGATTGAAGAAGCTTTATGTTTGATTTCTTCCTAAATAAAATTGTTCCAAAGTTTCTTACAAGCACAGACACCCCAAACAAATAACTCTCAAAATGGAGAAAACTAATTTAAATCTATGGGTACCAACTCTTCTTCCTCCTCCTCAAGCACAATTGTTGCAAGTTGTTCACAAAGTTTTGTGATCTTCATGAGGAAGGTGGCTACAGTGTTTGTGTCATTCATGTGTGTGTGGCACTAAATTTGTTCTTCGAGAACTTACTTGAGATGTTCACACTCTGGCCATGAGTGGTCAAGGCATCATACATCTCTTTGCTGATTTCTTTGCAGCAATGTGACGAGTCAAATAATCCTCAAAAAATCCGAGACGATACAATTTGCCTTGGCCATCTTGTTATGTTCAGCCAATTGAACAAGATCAACTAGAGGTGTCAACAAGGTTTCCACATAGACCCAACGATCAACTTCTTCCAATAACAACTGCAACCTACACTTAAAGGAATAAAATTTGAAGCACCCTCTAAGTGGTCACACTCTCTAAGACCACAATTAGTCATGTTTGCAGCTGCTGGAACACATGGAAACTGATGAAATCAATTGAAATTAAAGCAGATCAGCAACCTATCGCAGGTGCAAATCAATAGCCCAGTCACTGAAGCAATTCAGACATCACACCCTAAAACCTTTCACAAGTCCAGGGAACTTTAATAACTGAAGTAAAGTACTAAAATCTTCCTTCAACTACCTATCACAAGCAACAACAAATTCCATTCACAAACCCAAAATATCTGAATAATAGTGTTCTGATACCATATTAAAATTCAACACATAGTATGCAGATTCTGCACTCTAGGGTTTGAAACAAATTGTCTAACTTAAACTTCAATGAAACCTGCAATTCTGAGTGCTATAACCTGCATACACAATCTTCTGAAAGTACAAGAAAATAATGAATAAAAAACTGAAATCAGAATATATAACTTGCTATCTGAATATTTTATTATTTTGAGCTTTTTGTCCAGCGGTTCTATTACAAAATAGTGAGCACCCAGTATCATAAATAGACCTCAAGTTGGGTGCTCAAAAAGACAAAAAAACTTATTTTTCGATGTTTTCATCCTAACGAAATCCCTAAAAATATCTGTTGTGAACTTGTGTGTCTTATTTCAGATGCCTGCAGTCAGAATAAAACATAAAATAAAACAAAGTAGTGCCTAAGAATAACCTAAAGTCTGCGCCCAAAATAGCATTTTCAAATAGTAATAATAGTCAGATTTTTCAGTGGCTAGCAGACAACATTAATCATTATATTAAGGTCTGATTTAACCTAATTGCTGTGCTAGAAAACCATCTGAGCAACCCCTAAAAAATCTAACAAGAGATAGAGCTAGAAAAATTGGAGGATGGTGACAATGACTAGTCACCCAGCCCAATGGTCTTTCAATAGAGATCTATAAGAGGATGAAGAATGTGATTAGTACAACTTCCTAAAAATTGTTAAGAAAATGAGAGTTTTGATGTGTGTGCATCTATGTGTCCCTGTGCACTTACATTTGTCTATGTGCATGTCTCTCTTTATATGCTGAATCCCTGAAACCTATAATTTGGAGAGCCTGCTACATCACATCAGCGTTTGAAGTAACTTTGGACTCAACCATATGATGATCTCGCTTTGTAGATTGTGATAAAACTGCTGCCTTGTAGCACTTGACTTCGCAATGCTCCAAAGGTAGATGTTTTCTAGACAAATGATTCTAGATATCTGAGATGGCAACTAATCTAGCAGATCAGGAATCATGTAAGTACGCACTGGACTGCTAAGAGTGGTCACCATGAATCCTTATCATAAGTTTTCCATTACAAATTTCAACCCATTTTAGATTTTTATTTTAAGACAAACAACTGTTACATAAACCAAATTAAAATAGAAATAAATGGGCACTGTTTTCTTATAATAATCCTATGGATTAGTTTCAAAATGAAAGCCTATTGTACTAAATTACCTTCATAGATGGCTTCAGTTGGAAGCTTTCTTCTCTTTTTTTCCAATTTTGATATCCACCAAATAATGGAGCTTGGCTTGAATTAATTTCCAATGCTTTATCATTTATCACATAGGACAAATTTTGTAGTAAGCTATTATCTTCTCTCTTGAGCGGAATTGTAATGGAATCTGGATCATTCACAATAGGTATAGGACAACCTAACAAGACAGTTTTGAAGGATTAGAACTTTAGAAAGGTAGTTTTACACATCCACACAATAATTTTTTGTAGCCTTTTCGTACATTTATCTATGATTATAATTTCAGACCCACATATAAATAGAACTTCATGAACTATGTGAATAAAGATGAATCTGCCATGTTAGTTCTTCCTTACGATGTACAGGTTTTGACAAGAGTCCCATCGTATCAAGCAGATTGAATATCCTGCCATTTTTCTTGCACTGACCTGTCAAACAAACAGAAAAAGGAAGATCAGGATAACCTCTTATTCCTTACTGAAGGATGTCAAGAACAAGAGTTAACAACCAAAAAGTAAAAACGGATAGATATGTGTACAGGAATGAAAATTTGATGAAGCAAAACTTGGTAGCCTGCATACTTTAGTATCAGTGTCGGTGCATATTTGAAAGTGTGCACAAATAAAGGACAGTGTGAGGTTCCTGATCTCAGGACTAATTATGTTGATTCATGAACTCTATGGATTTAGCTTAAAATATAACCGACGGATCAAAAATTTAATAAGGAGAGGCTAGTCAAGGCTAGCTAAACTCGACTTATAGTTCCTTTTCTATATTGTATGTACTTTCACTCAAGATGAAATATATTTTCTGCTCTAGTGCTTTCCTTCTTTACGTGGTGGTTCATGAAATTGGTATCACAGGGGCAACAAGAAACATTATCTGTACCTGCCACTAGGAATTCACCCATTTACGCCAATAATTTTCATGTCCTTGAAATAATACCGTCAAGATTAATCATGTTGGGCATAGGTGGAGATGTTCAAGCCCTAGATATTCAATGTTTTCTTTCCATTTTTAAGATAAGTTAAACTATAGGGTACACATCACCTTCCCCCCGCAGACAGAATCCATACCTTCAAGATGGAAATGCAGGATCCTGATTATCCTTTACTTTGATACTCAAGTAGTTGAACAATCTTTTCAATAGGATACGCATTCTCTTAATGATTTAGGTTCTACAATATAGCTTCATCTATTGAAAATGCAATCATTATGTGTTCTTGTATCTTGATGAATCATTTCAAGTTATCTATGGTATATTTACTAAACAAACTGTTGTTTAGGTTTTATCTCTCCAGGATGTTTAAATTTGCAGAAACAAACATTTTTGGTTTCTCTTAGTTTTACAATTGTTTACTTATCAGCATGCCTTTTGACTTTAAAACACTTATTGTGCATGCCTTAGCGAGCAACTATAACGAGCACTTCTTCTGCTTCCAGGCTGAATATATTTTAGGTGTCTTCCTGCAAGTGGATGGCAAGTCATTTTTACATGTTGAGTAATATCAAAATGTCAAATGAATTGAAACATTTTTTCCTACTGATCTGTTAACATCAGTCAAATTTTGGATATTAACTATCCTGTCATGAAATGAGCATCCTGGTTGTGGTTAAGCACAGACTGTGTATTTGCGAATATGAATTCATGCCAAAAGGTTGAATTGGGGTGTTGGGGAGATACTTTCTTTCCATTAACTTGATGAACCTTCACTAAAACAGAAGGTTAGACACACAACAGTGCAGGCGCACCCCTTGAAGTGTTTAGAATTGGAATCTTTATGTGAATATGAATCTAGATGAAAGGACCTAAGTGTTTAGAATTTGAATCTTTATGTGAACATGAATCTAGATGAAAGGACCTAAATAGGGGGGTCACCAATTCTTGGTGAGATGTTCACCTTCTATTAATTTGGGCCATCTCTTCAACAGAGGGTTCGACATGTAATGGCACTGGCAGACTACTTAGAGGAATTACTACCTAAGTAATGTAATGGCACTGGAAGACTACTTAGAGGAATTACTACCTAAGTATTTGCACATTGGAATAAAATTCCACAAAATCCAAAGGTAACCTTCAATTCCAACTTTTGTGCTTTAGTGTGTGTTTATAATACCCATTCCCAGAAATTATAAATATCAATTAAACTGAATGATAAGTCTGTCTCTCGGATATGCTTCTATAAATTGCAAAAGCTCATTACATTCCAGAGCACTCTGAGTTCCCTGAAATGATAACATTTCGCACCTAGTTCT
This sequence comes from Sequoia sempervirens, assembly GCA_007258455.2. NCBI lineage: Eukaryota > Viridiplantae > Streptophyta > Pinopsida > Cupressales > Cupressaceae > Sequoia > Sequoia sempervirens. The sequence goes on from VDFB02011482.1 coordinate 12,651, forward strand.
TTCTTGCACTAATTTGGTTAGTTCTTTTTGTGCTTTCTCTTATGTATGAGGCTATAACTCAGAGAGCATCGGATAGCGCTTGGCAAACAGCAATCATCTCAATTGTGCCACACGGGCTCCCCTTGGATGTTGTAAATAGCATGCAAGTGAATAAGTGGTACACGATTTGCACTTACAACTTAGCACATGAGAACCAAAGAACCTACAAATTCATGTTGCAAATTTAGAAATCCAAATCAAGAAAAAAAATTACCATTACCCGAAGGAGAATATACGGCCGATTCGCATGAGGAAACAAGCATCACTAATAGCAGCATGAAAAATAACCATACAATTCCACCTGCGAGACACCACTGAAGTAAACTCCTCCTCTTAAAGAACCTCAAGGGATTCTCCACTGACCCCTTCACATTTAGGTTCTCTCCATCGTCTGCCAAAACTACAAAAAAACAGTTAAAAACATTCAGAACCCTGGTCTTTATTATCAGCAACTCTATCCCCAAATTTTCTTTTTTTTATCTAAACCCCACTTTCCCTGCAAATGAAAACCATGTCTATGCTGGAATGCCCGTTTCCTAAAAGATTAGCAGCTATTCACAATGAATGTGAATCGCTTACCTATTTTCAGAACCCACTTTGAGCAATCAAAATCCTAGTTCTTTAATTCAATCCTTACTTTTCCTACAGAATCACCATTGTATATATGGCTGAAAATTTTGTTCGTCTAAATATTTAGCTGCAACTCTCCATGAATATGAATTTCTTACGCTGAATGCAGCAACCAAGAGCCTAATTTTGTTTTATCTAATCCGTATTCTTGCTATAAATGAAGAAACAAACAATTTAGCAGCAGTTGTGAATAAAATTGAAGTGATTACCCTTTTTCCTTAGGCTTTGGGCATTTTTATCAGCTCTGCGCATTGCCTTTGCAGAGTCATTGCGTCTTGCCCTTGGAGAGTCACTGCGCAGCACTTCTACGTCCATTATCTTTTGTTTCCACAAGTGCTGTTAAAGGTGGAGATCTGGAATAACATTTGACAGATCTGGATCATGCCCACCCAAAATGTAGTCTAATTTACATAGGAAACGAAGGTGGAATTGCCACTCCTTCCTGGCACACTACAATGTTACGGCTTTAACCGTGCCCGCAAGCAAACTCGTGTCAGTGTTACTGTACTTTGGGGGCTCACATGGAATCTCACATGGAGTCTCACAGTAATAAAAACTAGCAATCGCACCTTGGTGTGCAACGGGTTCGCCGAGGTCAATAATGAATGAATGAATGGTTTTTAATGACGTCCACGAGACCATCAGTCTATGGGACCAAGCACCGAAACTTTAACCATTTTCAATTTCTTTTCCATATCAGCCCTTCTATTATAGATCTTGATCAGAAAGCTAGCAGTTTTGAGGAGCTTAGTTTCCCTAAAAAGCTCATTTAGATTGTCCACCTTCAAAATGTCTTCATATTGGATACGGATATCATCATAAGCAGCACACTCAATCATGAAGTGCCATTCAGTCTCGACAGTCCCTTTGTTGCAAAAAATACAGGTTCGTTGCTCCCAAGCCTCCTTGGGAACAGCCCACCTACCTGTCTCGCATCTAAGATGGTGTGACCCGGTTCTTATTTGAGCGACCAAAAGCCTAGCCTTGCCTTTAATTGTAACCCTTAAATAGTCTTTCTCATCATGCTCCCACGTGGGGTTGAACACCTGGATATAATGTGACTTTTTACGGCCAACCTGCTTAGTCCACATAGTAGACCTAAACTTTTCTAGCACAAACTTTTTTATCTCAGCATTAGTGTTGGGGCACTCATGTAGTTTAATGTTCCATTTGTTCAACCACTTGCTATTTTGCTTCATCCAAGTCTTCTTTCTACGGTTTAGCTCCTCCCCAACAACCATTTTGGGCCAGCGGTGCAAATCCATGTTCTCAACTTTTTTTAAATAACTTATTAACCGGATGACAGCAGATGCCTCCAACGGGAACATACCAGTTTCAGCCAAGAGAATCTCATACGGAACCGAAGATTTGACTTTGATGTTAGTAGTGATCAAATGTTTTTGAATTCTTTCAACTTGCCTCCACTTGTGGTTTGACATGCTACCCCCCCAAACCTCACAACCATAGAGGACAACCGGTGCCACCAACAAACCAAAAAGGGTTTTCTTGGATTTCCAATCCCATAACTCTGCTTTCCTACATCTGTTTTGTAGTAGATAAGACGCCTTCCAGCCACCCTGAATCCTTTTTGCCCTGCAAGTCTCCCAGCTGAGCCTATTATGGAAATCAATCCCTAGATATTTGTATTCTTCCACCACCTCCAAAGGGCTGCCCTCAAAGATGAAATTAAACTGCTGCTTCTTCCTTTTCAAAGAAAAAATCATGATTTTGGTTTTGCTGGTGTTAACTTGCATACCGACCTCTTGGCAAAAGAGCTCGAGAGCCTTTAAATGACCTCTCAAACCCGGAGCAGATTTTGCAATTAAGATAAGATCGTCCGCATATAAAAGTAACTTCACCACATAACTAGCTAGTTGAATACCCTCCCCATCAGTTTTGTTTAACCATTCTTCAAGCTTATCAATATATAATCCAAACAGAGTGGGAGATAGTCTGTGTAACAAAAGTTTCAATGGAGAAGTGATAGTTTAAAGTGTGATTTCAAACGTGGATGTAAAAAATTCAAACACAATCTAATCTAGAAAATTTAGCAATGATCTATATAAATTTTGGAAATCTACTATCACTAAGCTTAAAATCAACTATGCATTTACTTATTTGGATCAAGACATGACTAAAACAAAACCTCTAAATCAAGAATATAATTAGACTTGAGAAAGAGATATGTTGATTATGCAATAAGAATAAATCAAATTATAAATTATTATGTAACATAAAGTAGAATTTTAATGATTCTTATTATCAATTAATAATTTAAATATAATAAAATTATATAATAAATAGTACTTATTTAATGTATAATTTAGTATATAATATTTAATAAGATTTTAATATTATTTAGCATTAATTAATAAGTTGAATTTAACATAAGTACATAATAAGTATTGTATAATATTTTATTATATATTATATTATATAAAATATAAATAATAATTATCATAATGTAAAGATAATTTAAAATATAATATATAATAATAGTATAATTGTTATATGTGTGATATTATATAAAATTTAAAATATAATGATATTATATATGATTTAATTTATATTATATAAACCATATATTATATATTAACTATGTTAAAATTAAATATCATATATAATAATAAATAAATATATTTAATTTAAATAACAAATTTAGTTTCAAAATTTAATTTGGATCTTATAATCCCTCTTTAAAAAATCAATTAAATTGTTAATTTTTAATAAATTAATTTAATAATGTTATGTGTTAAAAAATATATTATATGTATTAATTTGATATTTTATTTACTAATATAATAAATGATAATAAATATAAGATATATAATAAATAATTAAATAACATAAATACAAATTAAACATATATCATAGCTCCGGTCAAAAGCATTTTCCCCTAATAATATGGATGTGTTACACCTTTAAAAAAAAACACATATTATAATAAAATATATTATGTGTAATTTTTTGTTTAATACATAATAAAATAACTATAAATATCTTATGATATATATGTTATTTAATAATATATAATATACAATAGTAAATATAAGATATATATCAATAAGTAAATAACATAAATACACATAAAACATATACTATAATAAAATATATCATATATCATTGTTTTTATTATTTTGATATATTATATATGTTATTTAATTATATAATATTAATATTATAATATATTATATATTTATACAATATAATTATTAATAATTTATAAATATAATATATAAATAATATAATATAAATATATTATAAATAACTATAATAATATTATTAATAACAATTTATCTTTATGTGTTCTTATAAATAAATGATAGGAGGGACCCTTTTTTCTTTCTACTTTTTTAATGCCCACTTTTTTTGAAAGACTAATAAGCTTTCAATCGTCTTCCACATTTTTCAGACGACATCAACCGTTGATCATTCCAATCAGCTCGCTCTTTTCAAATAGGATATGCCTTCGATGAAAATAGATATCACCTCAACAATTTCATGGTGGATCCAAAAAAATGATTTTGCTTATGTGGATGTAATATGTTATGTTTATTTCAATGATTGGCAGAGCAAGTAAAATACATGCACATTTGGACGGGTGACCGATCGTGGGTTGAGACCATCTCCGGTTAGTGTGTGGCAAATGAGTGGTACATGTTCACCATGTCGCATAGTGTGTAGGCATACCACCACCAGATACATCCACTTCCTCACATTTAATGTGTATCATGTATTATTTCCCTCTCAACTAGCCACACTAACTTTATGTCCCTTCTCATTTACTTGTGTGGGATGGTGCCAACTTTCAAAGCATTTGAGCATTCACTGCTTCAAAACCTTATTTTTCTTGCTAAGTGACACCCCAACTACCGAGACATCTCTTCTCAAGTGTTTGTTTCAATAGGCAACAAAACATGTTTGACTTTGCTCTATATTCGCTACGTCTTTCATGAAAGGAATGATCGCCAATGTTGGGTTCATGCTTGTTGCTCCTCTTCAATGTCATTGTGTTTACTAAGCTAAGCATGGACTAATGGAATGGTCGTCAATGGTTCATAATATACATAATTGTTTCTTTGTTTCTCATTTGGCTATGTTGAATGCTTCCTCGTTCAATGTTTTGCAAGTTTCACAAAATAATGGAATGGTCGTCAATATTGCATTGTTCACTATTGTTCTTCCAGGTCATTGTGGAGCGATGTTTGACCCAAGTGAAGATTTCATTCCTCGCCAAGGAAATGAACCATAATAAATATGTTGTGAGTGTTTCTTTCATTTAGAGTTTTTTGGTTTTTTGTTCACCTCTACTCTGTATTTGATAACTTGATTGTTCTTTGGCTTTTTCGGTGCTTCTTTCAATAATGGTTTTCTAGTTTTTAGTTTTGTTTGAGGTTCTATAATTTCAAGTTGAATGTGGGAGGCTTATTGTTTCTTTAACTTTAATATAAAAAGATTCAAAGGTGTTGTTCGAAGGTGTTTATGAACACATGTGTATTATGTGTTCATAAACACATTTAATATTCATGAGAGTTCTAATCTTCCATTAGGGCATCATTGTGACTTACCATTTAAGTTGTAAATATAAGTTTATAGTTCATGAATTTGTTATGCAAATGGGTTTTCAATAGTTTTATTGTTTGTCGATAATACTGTCAAGTTGGTTTGTCATTCATTACGGTCTATGAATGTTATTGTGCTTAATAATTTCTAAAATTCTTCTTTAAACCATTATTAGGTTTAGGGTTTTCCTACAATTATTCATGGGGTTATTATTAAGGTTTATGTTATTACACCCCATATTTGAATTACAATTTACTTTTCACCTTATGTTAAAAGCATGGATGATTTGTGTAATTATGAAGTTTGAAAGATGAATGTTATGATGAATTAAATGCAATAATGGTTTTATGTATTTAATGGAAATATTTATGAATATGCAATGATATATCTATGCAATATAAATGCTATAGCTAACTAAGTGTTTGTTTCCAAGTGGATACTCAAGAAGGATTTCGCCCCTCCAAAAGAAGATCAGGAGTATTAGCTAGGATAATGGTATGGATAAGGATCGAATAATAAAACCATCCGAGTTCATCGTTTGTGCATAGGTCAAGTTTTGGATACCTTCAAAAATGAGTAAGTTTGATCTTAAGTTGTGTCTCTTGGTTACATTAACCTAAGTCGAGTCAAGCTTGGTTTCCTGATAGAAAGTTATAGAATTATAAGTATTTAATTATTAACATTTTAATTATTAGATATCATTATTGCCAAAGTTGAATTAGTATTGATTTTGTTGTTATGATATTGGTATATGGAAGTGATTGTGTATATATTATGGTATGTGTGTATGCATTAAGATCAAATGGTTTTTTTCATTTTGATATGAACATATATATGGTATGTATAAATATGTGCATACATACATACATACATATATATATATATATAGTAAATAAACATGTATATACATGACTTAATGATAATCGATAATGATGTGTATATACTCATGCATATAAATACAAATATATATATATGATACAAAATAGCAAGTATTTATCAATCTTTTAAATATTTCAAAGAAAAGATAATAAAAATTAATGATATTGGCATAATCATGAGGCTTGAAAATCCAAAATTATATGTATATACATGACTTAATGATAATCGATAATGATGTGTATATACTCATGCATATAAATACAAATATATATATATGATACAAAATAGCAAGTATTTATCAATCTTTTAAATATTTCAAAGAAAAGATAATAAAAATTAATGATATTGGCATAATCATGAGGCTTGAAAATCCAAAATTATAGGCCATTCTAGAAAGTTGCATGATAGCTAAATAATAGCTATTTGAATATAAATAAATTGCAAGTAATAAAGGCCATGAGTTGGTTGTAACAAGAGCTCTAAAAAGGTGTTAGAAACTACCATTGTGGGCATTGAATTGGGGTGCAAGATTTAGAGGAATTGGTTGCTTTAAACAATCCTTATAATTTGCATTACTTATAGCAACATGTGCATGTTTATGTGAAGTCTCATTTTCCTCATAATAGGCAACTTGAACAACAAACAATGATGAACATAAGCAGCCACAAAGTAGCACATAATTTTGTAGTTATAAAGTATTTAACACAACAATGAAATAGTCTTTGGTCGACCCCCTAAAATGGGCAACTAAATCGAAAAATTGAATATTCTTACCAACAAATCAGTAAGTGGTTAAAAAGAGGTTTTTAAATTCCTATTCAACAAACAACTTTAGCGACCAGTATGGGAGATTTACCAACCACTTAGTGGCAAATATTTACAAATAAAAGCAAAATCTATTGAGTTGATGGAAGCATATTTTCAACGTGGGAAATTTTAGCAGGTTTAAGAGAGTGGTTTTTAATTGTTTTTGCATCCTTCTATAGGCGTGGAGAGCAGGGTCTTTAAGACTCTTAAATCTCTAATTATCCTCATTTGAAGTTGCATCGTGGTTTTTAAAGAAGGTAGTTATCAACAAAAAATTGGTTTTAATCTTGCATAAATGGGGTGCCATAATTAACAATAATGGTGAGCATGAATGTAGAGTCTTTTTGTCTATAAAAACGAGAAGCTTGCATTTGTTTTGGTTGGTTGTCAAGCATAGTAAAGAAGCACAATATTTGTGTTATTGTTTTTAAAGCTTTTAGAGTTTGAATATCAGTTTTTAAGATAGTAATAGCAACATAGAAGAGGTTGGATAATCTTTTCTAAGCAATTAGATAGTTGTACTAAAAGTGAAGGATAGTGTATTGGCAAGCTAGAGGACTCAAGGGGCATCTTGTTGCAACCGATAGTTGGAATTTATAGGCATGTTCTATTGTTTTCCTAAACCTAATATTTTCTTGTCAGCAAGCTTGAAATAAGAATGTTTAGTATGAAAAAGGAAAGAAATGCATGAGAATGAATAAGAGAATGAGCTTATGTAGTTTGAAAAATAGAAGACTAATTAATGATATTTAGTATTGATATTTTTAAAAATATGAATGAAAAGATACTTTTACATATTTTATATGTAGTCTATTGTATATGAGATCATAACTAGAAATATGGTTTAATTGCTAGGGAAATAACTTTACTGGGTATTTTTCTAAAAATAGTTGAATAAGAAATAAAAGTATGTTTTGTTGCTTGAGTATGAGAATTTGGGGATTGAGCATGTGAGTCAATTGGTATCTTGATATTATTACATATCATAAACCCTGTCACCTTATTGTGATGAATTGTGAACCCAACCTTATGACTTGTTAATGGGAGTTTAAAAACATGAGAAGTGGAAGTAATCCTCTATTTAGCTTAAACAATGATATTTCCATGATTGTAAGACATGATGTCAATATTATCTAAATGACCATGTGTATGTCAAGATGGTGGCATTGTGTCATCATTATCTATTTAAATAGCCTAAGAGTAGGTGAATAATAAACCTTATGGGTTATGATAGGTAGTAGCCTAGACCCTAGATGTTATCGGAATGTAACAAAGGAATCCAATGTTTATGATGTTATATCAATTAAGTTATTTGACCACCTTAGTGGGTATGCTTATGATAGTAGAACTAGTTGGTCTACAATTGAATTTATCCTTAGTAAACAAGACTACAGTGTTTACCAAGAAAGTCTAAAACCAAAATGAAGTTATATTCTTCATGGAAAAATATCCATCACTATGGGGAATTGGTATATATAATCAGTATACCATATTATGACCAAATAGGTCAAGATTTGATTAAAGGTTATATTTCGAGAGTAGTTTCTCTCAAGGGTTATGGTAAAGATTCAAACAAGTGGTTGTAGGCAAGACCTAGGTAGTTACGTGAAAGTACCTCAGGTGTTCAAGTATGAAATTACTAACAACCCAGATGAGTTTTTTTTTATTGAGTAAGCAAGGATTTTGAAAGGGCCTTGATCTCTTTTACATCAAGAAAGATACAACAATAAGTATAGCAAGACAAGGAACAACAACAAGTTGAGACAACTACAAGAAACAGATCTTGCAGCCAACAAAACTAAACCAAACATAGAAGCAAAAGTAGAACAAGCAACACCACCAGTAGAATTGGCCAACAAACCATACACAAAGCTGCAAAATAACAACCAACGACAACTAGCCCAAGGGAGGAAAAAATTAAGAAAACCTCAAACCATTACAAGTAGGTTATAATGGGTCCTGAAACCCAAGCAACCTTTAAAACAAGCCTCACAATTAGCATAACAGGCCAACATGCCACCCATCGAGCTATAAAAATAGCAACCTTTAACAATAGCCACCCCAAGGTGGACAAGACAACTCGTACTTCAATAACCACCCTAAGGGTGGACAAGACAACTCGAACTTCAGACCAACACATACAGATTCTAAAGGGACCTAGAACCCAAACCAATAGATCATTAATCATGTTCAGGAAAGTTGAACCCATCAACACTCCTTAAGACAACCAACCCATAATAAACCTATTTCTTAGAGAACTAATTTTGAGCTAAAAACAACAATGATACGAATGTAGCCAAGGAACCCCAACTTCTAACTTGCCTCTCCACCTCTAAAGGAGAAGCCATCAAGAATACCCTAACCAAAGTGGCAAGAATCTTCAGCATACCCAAACTCCACCTCCATAGGACTGACCTCCGTATCAAGAGGAGTTACAAGGGAGAAAACTTGCCAAGGAAGCATAGGCATCCCACATCACACACAAAACTTGACTCCACCTCGATAGGAGAGGTCTCCACCTCTATAGGAGACACCATCTACAGAGACAATGATAAAACAAACACTCCAACAGAGAGAGTACTTGCAACAACCCTTAACAACATAGGCATCAAGTCCTTCAAAATGAGCATAAAATGCAACCCAGTTGAGAAAAAAAAGCCTAAAATCTATGATTTCACAGCACACATGAAGATCATAAGTAAACCATCCAGGGCTCAAAAAAGTTAGCCCAAAAAAATTCAAACCCCATCACCTCCAAGGCTTGAAAAATAGAGTGACAGACGAAAACTTTACAGGTCATAAACCTTCAAGCATACCAAAGTAGCAGGCACCATAGGGAAGGACAAGCATCTTCAAAATACGGTAGAGCCCCTACCACCATCCAACCACAAACACCATATTGTGCCCAAGATAGCATTCTGAGGGATGAAGAGAGAAAAACATACATAAATCTTCTACGTAAGAAAGACACCATCAAACCCCGAGCTCCAAAGGCAAACTAGAGACTGGGATTAGAACTACACAAACATGAAACCCGCAAGAACAAGAATGTGCAGCCCCATATGCAAGGGCGGAACAAAAATCCAAACACCAGCTAGGAAGTGCAACACACTAATAAACTTGAAGTCCAAAACAATACCAATGATTAAAGGATAAAGACAAAGCATGCGTAGAGGATGTACAAGGAAACAATAGTGAAAAACAAAGCACTTGAGAGCCCCCTCCTATGTAGTAGGGACAAGGTCAAGGAAAAAGAGTAGCATCATAACCAACCAATCAACATCCACCCGACCTTTAGTCGACAAGAAAATAGCAAAGGACATAGCTCTAACAACAAGGGCTAGAGCCTCAGCAAAGAGAGAGGCTTCCCCCAGACACATGTACAAGAGGTCGGAGGAAAGATAGGAAACAACATGAAAATCAAACCAGAAGACACAAGTCTTCATTCCCATGTAGGCAGATGACACTAAGGAGGGCGACACAATGGTGAAACCCACCACAAAGGCATCCTCCCCCTAAAATGAGCAAAAAAAAAAACCTAAATCCATTGTCCAAAGTAGACAGGAAACATCAAACCAAATGGCAACTAACAAAAATCTCAAATAGGTTGCACAACCTCGAGAACCAATGAAAAATCTGAAGCTCCCAACCCACCAACACCTAGATGAGTTGTTTACTCAATGAGTCTTCACATTTTAAGAAAGGATTCTATAGTAGAACTAAACACTAGACATCTAAGACTATAATATGAAGAAGGAATCTTTAGTTCAAGATTAATATTATATTATTTATATAAGTTGATCATTTACTCAATACTTTTAGTTGTGACCATGAGAGAGTCTAGTCAAAGATAGTGGGTCATTAGTATCAACTATTTGTGCATAGAATGAGAGAAAAAAATCTCATGGTTAATATGAAGGACTTTAATAAGTGGTAGTTGCCAAGTCCCAAGAAGTTATGAGAACGTAACTTGGATATTCAAGGCCAGTAAAGTATAACTAGTCAAGTCACTTATCGACTTAGTAAGTAAGAACATTGAACAAGAGGTAGTTGCCAAGGTCCAAGATGTTACATAAACATAACATGAGTGTTCTAAAGTGAGGAAGACTTAACCAATCTACATGAATTATGTCTTAACAAGGAACAATACTAAGCTCAAGATTGATAGGTGTCTAGGGGTTGTACTATACTCAAGATGGACAGTAGTCAAGGAGAAGTATTATGCTCCAAATTTATAGGTGTCTAGGAGTATGGCTTAGATAAAGGCATCACTTTTTAAATGAAAATATGTATGAAATGTTAAGCAATGGTCTACAATATGTTTTAACCATAGGTCAGATTAAGTTCTCCAAGTCAAGTAGGGTGGGTGAACGAATGACTTTTCTCCAAGAAAGTAGCAATTGTATATATTACAACTACTTTGGCCAAAGTGAGTGCAATAGTCTCTTCTTGCACTTGTTGGTTCACTGTGTTCCAGATACTAAATGCAATTAGAGTTGTCATTCATAGTTGGAAGGTTTCCATAGTCATTTGATGGTATTGGTTGAGTAGGGCACAACACTAGAGCTCATATGGAAATTACTAGAGGGTTCTTAACTATTCCCTTCGTTGAAGGGTAAGGCCACTTCCAGTTAGGAAGGTGTACAAGAGACCGTTGGTCTATGGTTGGAGGTAAAGCACCTAGGTGATGCTCTCCCTCATGCAGATGACATGCTGAGTCTTGGGAGACAAAAAGAAAGAAAGTGTCTAGATATGGATCTCTGACCTTGTTCCTTAATATTAAATGTCCATGTTATTTATTTGAAATTAGTCATGTGGAAAATGTAAAAAGGAATTTTTTTATTTTTTTAGTTTAAAAAGTGAAACAAATTTATTATTTTATGCTTATGATAACAGATATGCAGTTGCAATTTCAATTATTGAAAGGAAAATTTGATGTCTTATTTTTATGGAATGAGTACTTTTTACAAGTTATGAGTAAAATTCCAAGTAAATTCCTTGTTATAAGGTTGTGGTCATTACATATGTGTTTTTTATTTGTTTCTTTTATTCTGCAATAAACTTAATAAAACTTAATAATAGTTTGCCTACAATTATTCTTGGGTTATTATTAGGGTTTGTATGTTCATTTGTTTTTTTATTCTACAATATATTTATTATGTCAAATAAACTTAATAACATTTAATAATGGTTTGCCTACAATTATTCATGGGGTTATTATTAAGGTTTATGTGTTGTTCATTTGTTTCATCTATTCTACAATATATCTACTATGTTAAACAAACTTAATAATAATCTATGTAAATGTTTCAAAGATAATGTATATTTAACTATTTATTTTCTAGAGAAAAAATATTAGAAATTAGTGCTTGTCTTAGTAAATTATCATATTAATAGTAATTTATAATTTATTAAGTATTAAGGTTTTCTTACATTTAGAGTTTTCTTATTATGCTCACCCTCTCCTTATCTCACTTGTTTTATTTTTAATATTGATGCATATGTAAGCCATAAGATTCAGTATTTGTAGAATCTTCACTTGGTGTGTTGCTTGTGAACCTCATTCTTTTAGGGTTCTCCAAAGACCTAGTTAACATAAGTGTTAGCTTGGACAGGTTGGTGTTTATTTTTAAGGGTCATTCATTACCTTTCTATTTGAGTATTTTATCTTCCACTTCATATTCATGGGGTTCTCTATGCAAGTGTCACAACTTCCAATAAATTAGATTATTATGGAATGACTTTTTCATTGTTCTTATTGTATATACTATATATGATGTTTTATATATTATCAAATATTTTTTTTGTAATTTGAGGATCTTTTTATGACCATACTATGCATGAAAATGCATCCACACTGCCACCAACACATGAATTCACACGTTTGGCAGCCTTAATAAGAGGCATAGTAAAATAGTGTTATGACCTTGTAATATTTTATATAATTGAACAAAACCTTTACACAAGTACAAATTCTTTTGAGTTACTTATATTGACTTGTTTTTTCAAAGAAATGAATTAGATTTTTAACATGTTAGACTAGTTGAAGCCCTCCCTAGTTATGCCTATGAGTCGAATTTTAGTTTAGGTGTTCATTCTTATGTGTAATGTTTGAAGTTAGTAAGTGTTAGATGTTGGAGTGGTTGAGTAGAGGATGCTGCTACATTGTTCAAATGGTTAGAGTTTTGCACCATCAAACTAGTTAGGAAGTTGATAATATCCACTCAACTCACCTATACCCTTCTAAATTTGTGTATCTATTATGAGGGTGAATGAGTGGAAAAGCAAACCTAATACTTGGGTTTGTCCTTTCATAAAATTATAATGCTCTCCAAGAATAAATTGGTGATATTTGAACCTATGTATGCTAATTTTCAACTTTTAAGTAGTATTGATTGAGATGATAATAATTATCTATTATATTATGATTATACTTTTTTTTGTTTCGTAAGCTAGGCATAAGGGATCCACACCCCATATATGATTTAAAAGGATAAACAAAGAATAAAGTGCATTCCCTAAAAGGTTAGGGGTGCAAAGAACAACTATGTTGAACTTGTCAGCTTATTGACATAAGAGAAGTCACTCATCAATAGAATTTTCAAGGGTAAGCAAACTCATCTCGGAGGGGTAATGTTGATCCTAAGAACATTTGCTGCTTGGTTTTTGGGAGCGCAAACCTCTTTTTCAGTACTTCAGTCCAAGCCAAGTTAGCCTGTGAATCTGAGTTACTTGCAGCCGACAAGGATGGATGAGGCTCCTGAGAATGTTCGGGAGTTGTTGGAATTGTGGGAGAGGGGCCAACAAAGTTATCAACCGACAGTTTGGTAGAAGGGTCACTACCCTTCAACAAGAATCAAAGAGTTCATGACATTCAGAGCAACAGGACTTACTGTGCTTACTGGGGGATTATCCAAATCTGTTTGTGAGCTTAGAGGAATCACATAGTGGTGACGCTCGGCCCCTATCCACCAAGTGGGCTTATCCCTGGAATCCACGTTGTTATACTCTTGGGGAATCTTCTTCAGACATTGAGAGGTCAATTTCTCAGTAGAAAAACATTTTCTACACCTAAAGGCCACTTTTTCATAATCCACAGGCTGAACCCGTCAACGACCTCCCACCATCAAAGAAATTTCAGCAAGAAATATGCTAGATAAATCCATTTCCACACATTCGAGCGCAGGTGGAGCTTTGATAGTCAGGAGTTTCTTCTGCAAAGCAATGGAATTTTCCCAAGCCAATCAAACTCCCAAAACTGGAATGGAAGATAAGGCAACCGAACCCAAAAAAAGGTGGAGGACAAGGTATCAGATCTGCGATCAAATAAAGGATACCAGGGCTTTGTGCATGGGAAGTCACCCTGAAAAACCCAAGGGCCACTCTCCACCACCCACTTCTTGTCAGCTACAGATTCAAATTCAAGAATGAAAAAACCCCTAGCACAAGGGAAAATGCAGATTTCATCTTCCAAATTCTTTTTCCAACATGCTGAAATCCAAGCATGTAAATCACTTAATTTTAGCCATAACTTCGTAAATCTGCAGATTAGGGCATGGTCCTGCAAACACTTTTCTTTGTCACAAGCCAATCCGTCCAAGACGATTTTGGGGATGTTGGAAGAGTGAACGATTGGAATAACTAATTTAGATGCGCCAAATCCATTGGGAAAATTCTTTAGAGGGTTAAAATGAGGCAGATCCATCACATACCCAACGCAGGTCTCTCAAACCCCCAACCATGATTACAGTATCATGGGCTAGGGTAACCTTTCCCTATCCTTTTCATTGGAGGGGCATCGTGAGCCCTAGTGCAGCGCAAGGAATCTCTAAAAGAGGGCTTTCCAACTATGAGGGAGGAGTGTCACACACCATTTGCATTCAGACCACTGCAACCCCCAATGCCATGAAACAAGTCATCTAGGCAGGAAGTTTCCTACGCTGACGAAGCCCACGCAACATTTGAATATTTGTGAAGCATTACGGAAAAACTCAGACTCCCGTAAACTATTGTTGGTGTGATTATACTTATTGATTGCAGATATCTAGAACTATTTGAATGAATTTGAAGGTTATGTTGTTTTAGAATGGGCCTAGATAAAATGGGAAAGATCACTTTGGCTCCTAAGGCTTAACCCGATTTGCACAATAGGAAGCAATGAGGTCCTTGTCTCAACATAGGATAATTTTTATATTCTTGTCAATTTAAGGAAAGCAATTGTAGAAGGCTCTTTGAGAAACGGGCTACTAAATGAACTAATTCTGGAAGTGTCAGCAATCTAGTGTTTGCAAATAGATGGTTTGATTCTTTTGTGATTATCTTTTAATGCCTAAATAATGTGATAGTATTTTGAATTTAGTAGATTATGTTGGTAAAACTATTTTTTAAAACTATCGAGGTTTTGTATTTTGAATATTGGTGTTATTTTGTAAATAGATAGTTTTACGCTCTTGTAATTTTCTTATAGTGCCTAAATCCTATGATAGTATTTTGAATTTTATTACTAGATTGTATTGATAAATTTGATTTTTCAAACTATCGAGGTTACCTAATTTTTCTAAGGGATAACAAGGTTCATTGTATGTATGTATGTATGTATATATGTATATGTATGTGTATATATACAAATACATATATGTATACATACATACATACATACATACATACATACATGCATGTATACATATATTAAGGGAATCAATGAATAAAGACTTTAGATGAATTCCCTAAAGTTTTGGACTTGTCTAAATATCACCAATGATACCTAAATGATAGGGAGTTCATTTTGTTTCTCCATAAGATTCACGACCTTGCTTTTATATTTAATGAATTACTTAGTTGACAAAGTTAGTTAAGTTTGTGTTAAATTCTTAAATTCTTAACTATTAAATTTCTAGAGCAGATTGTAACCATTAATATATGATATTAATTCCTAGTTATTGATTCGCTTGATTCATTCCCCAATTAGAATTGTGTCCCCATGAATAAGAGACTTAGTTATTTAAAGATTCAGATTTGTCAGTCATTGTATCAATTTAACCATAGTTTGTAGTGGATGTATAATAATTACAAATGTCTAAGGTCATATACCATGAGTTAATTAAACCATTGTTATGAAGTTATAATAATATATAGACCCACCGTGAGATATGGATTACCAACAACCTATGCAAATTGTTTTAATCACTCATGATATGTACCCAAAAAGCCACAAAATGTCAAAGATTACTAAAAACTAGAAAACCATTATTGAAAGAAGCACCCACAAAATAGAAAAACCTTCAAGTTAGTGAATACAAAGTAGTAGACATTATAAACATAGACCATCAAAGCCTCACATTCAACATAATGTTACATATAGTGAAGTGGGCTAACATCAAGGGTCCACATGGGTAGCATGTGAATTGAAAATTAATTAAAAAAATAGATGCCACCTCAACAATTCCACAATGGATCCAAAAAAGAATCAATTTGCTTATGTGGATACAATATGTCATGTGTATGCTAATGACAAGTTATTATGCATAATAGTTATTAGGGAACATTTCCTATTGGTTTACTATGAATCTCTAGTATATATCTCCTTCTCGTTGGAGCTTTAGTGCTTTCTTATGCATAGGTAAGATATCCCTTTGTAAATACATTTATTCAACACAATCATAAAACACATTGATTATATAGATTAAAGGTTTTAGGCTCAAATTTAAGGCTTAGTCTAAATTCCAAAAATTTAATATCGAGTTTAATGATATCTAGGATTTTTAATTTGCTCCCAAAATATTAAAATTCTTAGAGCACCTAAGTATTATCTCATAGTATTATTGACGTTCCCAATAAATAATAATGATGCTCATCATTTGAAAAGGCAAGGATTTCTTTAAATAAGCTTATTAATGTTCATCAATATTTAATGTTTCTCATTATATCGATGTTGTCATTTTTATGGGATTCTTTGGGGTTGCTCATGTGGGTTCCACCTACTATTAGTGTTAGTAGTTTGCCAACTCTTAATATGCTTGAGTGTCATCATTAATATTGCCCTTTGTTATTCACAATACTAACAGTAGTATCATACTTCCCTTAATAATCGTATTAACGCAAATGCTATCCTTAATATTAATCTTGTTACTAACATTATCTATAAGGTTGAGCTATATTTCGTCCCAAATATTAACTTTAATATTACCCATGATATTATTATTGCTATAATCATTATCAATATTTTTGTTTATTTTTATGTTAATACCACTAGGTATTATTTATCCTTATTGACACACTTTCATCATTAAAATTAAATATAATATTAATTTCACTAAATATTATATATATGTATATAAATTAATTCACATCACGAGGAATCTTTATTGATATTTATTTGTAACAATTAGTATCACAAATAAATTTATCTTTTGTGTAACTTTAATGCCATTTTACATTTAACAAACTATTATTTTAATACCTTATAAATAACTTAATTAGTTTATAAGGGTTCAAGTCTACATTTAAATACTCACAAAATAAATTGATTCATTCATAAGGTTTCATAGGTTGATTTAAATATGATTTAATAAAGCCAAGGGTTCTATGCAATTATTGCAACAAGTGATTTAATTTATTTTATTAATCCTCCTATTATCGTTTCAAATATTAAGAAGGTAACTTTAAGTTACAACTTAAAGTTGAGGGGCCTAGTGTCATTATTCCCCACCCAAGGTTAATTATAAATTAATTTAGTTTAACTTAAATAACCATTAATTAAAAGTTAACTAAGTGTGCACTCAATCTTAGCCATTGGATGAGATTTAATTTTAGCCATAGGATCTTAGAGCTTCACCTACAAACCCTAAAACATGAGGATGCTCTTTTAACTTATCTTTTCCCATTTTCATTTCATTTTGTTGTGCAGGGTTGGAAAGAAGAGGAGAAGAGGCTTCTCCAAATATTCTAGAAATGATTTTTAATTGTTGCTCATTTCTCTCATACTTTCTTTCTCATTTCATCTATTTTACTCATTGATATTTAAATTAAAACTATGCATGCATATATGAATCTTTGAAGTCTATACATTTAAGTAAATCTAATATGATTTATTTCAAGATCCATACATTTTACCCTTTTTTAACTCTATTGTTTTATTTTTATTGTCATTGAATGGGTAGTAATGTTTTATTTTATTTTATTTTTCAATATATATATATTTTTTGTAAAATCTTGGGCTCCTAGCATGAATGGGGGAGAGCAAACCCTCCCCTCCCTAGCCATGGCTAGGGTTTGGGGAGGAGCTGCACCCATTTTTCTTTCTCTCTCTTTTTTCTTTTTCTTTTTTTAACTTTTTTTTTAATTATTATTTCATTTTTATTTTACAGTTTTTGTTATTTTATTCATGTAGTTTTTATAAAGATTTATTTAGATGTTTAATAAATTTCAAATTCATTATTTAGATATAAATGATTTGAACATGTATTTGATATTTGTATAAATTTTGTTTTATTTATTTATTTAAATATATATGTATAATATTTGGTTATATATATATAATAAATGAAGAGGATGTTTTTATAATAGTATAAAAATATATATGCCTATGCATATATCTAAAATATACATATTAAACCACTTTGCATTTATATTAGTAATGATGTAGCTTTATATATATTTAAATATGCAACTATACGAATATGTATATATGCAATTTATTTAATTGAATTTGTTCATGTTTATGTTCCTTGGTGAGCTTTTTATTTATTTATTTAATTTCTTGTATAAATACCTTGCAATTTATGTTATTACTTCCCTCTCTTTTTCCCCTTTAATTTACTCATGATAGCTTGCAACTTTATTAAGCATTCCATTATTGGAAATGAAACTTCTACAACATGTTCAAAGTATAAAAATACAATAGTTTCAATGCCATCTACAAGTAAATACTAAGGGGTGGAAGGAGAAGCTGACTAAGGGTTTTATTCATCCATTTCTAGTACTACCAACACATGAACTCAATCTTATTTCTATCAAATGATTGAAATTTTCTTACATTATTTTCTATTTGCTTCTTACACATGATAGGAATAGTTTAAAATTTGTTCAACATTGAAACTTCATAAAGTTGATACACCATGAAATCTAATTTAAATCGTCTAATCCATCATTCACCTCAAGAAATAATGAAGATCATGCCAATAGGGGGGAGAAATCTCTCCACCCAACCTTCATGGAATCATCAAGCCCTTACTAGACTCTAGCCATCCCTCGAGCAAGGAGAGAGCACCAAAACCCAGAAATCAACAAACAACCCAACTCCCAACAACAAGTGAAAAACCTCAAATAAGTTGCATAAAATCTTCATACAAGTAGTTTATCAATTACCCATTAAGTAGGGGATCACCCACAACCTTCCAAGACTAAAAACTATCAATTTAACAAAAGAACTCAACAAATCCCATAGTCATTTTTAGCAAGTTTTCCACAAATCAAATAACCATAAACAAACATATCATTAAACAAAAGAAAACACAATGTCTATCCATTACACAAATAGGGATTCAAAAAACTTAGCTCCCTCTTGCTCATTCCATTTGTTGATTCTTCCCTCTTCTTCCTCCAAACCCTTTTTTTCCTCCAACTCTTCTCCTCTTCTTAGCCCAAAAAAAAGTGTCAAGTCTTTCTCCTCCTTTTCTTTTAACCCCACAATGTATAAAAAATAAAATAATGTAAAACTAAAACCCTAACTCAAATCCCATCATAATAAAAAAAATGGGAAGTATTAGTGATCAAAACTCATATTTTACATAGTTTATGGGCTCCAAAAGGTGTCTCACCCTTAGGTACATACTTAAGGTTCCAAAAAAAATATAAGCAAAATTTAACATTTAAAAACACTTTTTGACTCACTAAAAAATATACCCTCCAACTCTTATCTCTAACACACATTTTTCCAAGAAATGTCAAATAAACAAAATAACCCCAAATATTAAAAGATAACTAAAAAATATAATGCTATCAAATTAACATCAGACAAAACAAATAAATTCAACAAATGAAGTGTTTTAATAGGGTTTTGATGTCTCTCCCTTCTCCCCCATTGGCTCTAAATTTCCTGTACAACAACCACAACATTGGTAACTATATATTAAACTATACATATGGCTAACCATTTTCATAATTACACAACTTTTATTAATCACACTTAGATCATTTCTTAACTTATTTGATAAAAGTAAATTCACATAATCAATTTAGTCTTATCAAATAAAATGCAATCATAACTATTGGTTTAACCTTCCTTAATTTTATGTTTAAGAAATTTTCTTATGATAAAAAAGAAATACATATATATTAAACACATAACTTAGCACTTATACTTACTTGATCACTTGTTCAACTAATGTTACCTTGACTTGCATCAACACCTACTTGATGGTGATTTTCCTTCGCTGTTATAAAAACTCTTAAGACATCCAAAACCTAGCATAGATAACATCTTCATCAAAACATTCAACTCATTAGTAAATGTATTTAAACTAAAGTTTAATAACACATTAGTCGTCACCTTTTCCTCAACTAATTCTATTACATCTTATTTCTTGAAAATAGTTCATTTACAAAAAGAATAACCCACCATCCGAGTCTTGGTTAAATAATCATGATTTCATATTTTCATACTATTAATTAAATAGTTTGCATCAATTATTTATTCCAATTTTAAATAATCCATAGTCATTAGCTTTGCCCATAACAATCATCAACATTGTTAAGATTCAAACATGCAAGAAGGTGCAAAAACTAATAATCTCCTAGATAGTCAATCCATGAAAAGATTATGCAAAAATTCTCTTAACAAGATAACTATGTTTGCTACATGAGTTCAAGGAAAGAATTAACCCATACGATTCACCAATATAGTTGATACACCAACACATCTATGAATTGCACCATGCATCTATTTCATTTAGCCTATAATGAAGCATATGCCAAAGAATACTAAAATATTACTAGTCACATAGGGGTTGGCCTTACATTTCCAGGCAACGTCGACCCCTTTGTGTGTCCTAAGATTTTTTATTTATTTTTACTAAGCATCATGCCAAGTAGGGGTGAGAGAAATTTTTTGCTAAGTGATAGAAATTAGACTTTTGCATTAAACATTAGTGTCAACACAGTTTTCCCCATGTACTCTCCATAAGATCAAGGCAGGGTCAAGAGATATAAACCTCTTCGTTTACCAAATCCAACTTGTATGATCATGGTCAACAAACTCACTATTTTAATGTTACAAATATCCTAGAAGAAACTTTTGTTATCAGATTTTTTTTATTATTTATTTTAACGTTATGAATTTCCTAAAGATTGTTTGAATGAATATTATTTTAATAATCATTCATGATTAATGTGTATGGTATTAAATGGATCTTATGATAGATTTCATTATTTTCTCAGAATCAAAAGAAAGTAACATAGTCAAGACCTTTTTATAAATTGATTCTTCATCCATCTAATGTTGATAAATATAAATTTAGTGCCTATAATTATTTCTCTTTTAAAAAATGTATACACATACTTAAATATTTTTATACAATACCATATATGTGTAGATACATATAAATACAATATATGTATATACACATTGTAGACATCTAAATTTAATCACTTCCATATGATTAAATTTACTGCCTTTCCGTCTATCGTATTAATATTAATTTATTAAATTAATATTACACCTTTTGTCTCATATCGGTAAAGTATTTAATTTAATAATTAATACTTTGTCTTTCACCCTATTCCTCTCTAAATTAAATAAATACGCTAATTTATTTAATTTAGTCATTTTCCCCCTTTTGATTTAAAATCAATTTAAAATTCCTCACTTTCTCTCTCCTTGTCACATCCTCCATAATCTTGCCCTAATCTAAATTAATTTAATTAATTCATGATTATGATGTGCATCCTCTTAATCAAAGATTAATGTCACATCCTCCTACATTTGCCACTTGCCTCTAATCTTCCATTAATTAGCCTAATCCAATATTTGCACAACCTTAACCAAGGTCATTAGCCACATTTAGCACCACTTTTTAGCCATCCTTTGCATTTACCTTCTTTTGGCATTGACCCCCTTTCCCATGTGAATTTTTAATTCACATTTATTTATCCTAGATTCCCCTCCTTTATATGTGAATTTTTAATTCACATTCCATCCTTCCAAGGCTTCTAGAACCTTGGACTTGTCACAATCTCCACATGTGACCAAGTCCCACCTTTTTGGAGCCCACCTTTTACCTTTTAGATCTTTCCTAAGAATGTGAATTTTTAATTCACATTTATATCCCCAACCACCTTTCCTTCTTTCCCATGTAGATTTTTGAGGAATTCCAAAATTCCTCAAATGTCCCTTTCACTCCCACTTGGGGACAAGAAATCCTTGTGTGGAAATCTTTCACCCCCAAGGTGCTTGTCCTTCCTCCACCACATGTACACTCCCTCCTCACCTCACTTACACCCTTCATCCCCTTGTCCACTTCACCATCCACACAAGATGTGAGGCCTGTGGGTTCTCAACCCACCATAGCCCTTCATCTTGGCCTTGTTGGATGCATCTTGACCATTGAATTCTCTAGAGAATTCAAATTTTCCTATAAATACCCCCTCCTCAAGGGCATTTTCAACACTTTGGATTTTCATAACTACATGCTGCCAATTTGCATTCTCAATCCTTTGCCATCATTTAGCCATCTCTTTTAATCATTTTGCACATCTAATCTTGCATTTAGTCACTCAAGCAATCATCTAAGGAGCACACAAATCATTCCAAGCAAGGGCCAATCAAAGAGACATCAACAGCAAGGAAGGTAAAATCGTTTGTATTTCAAATTATTCATATTCCTTTTCGTTACATCACTCTTTAGGCTAATCTTGAGGTGTCCTTGGTCTTTTATCATTCGCATTTTAAGTTATTTTGCACATTAGAGTAGGGTAAAATTTTAAGTTATACACACATACATGTGATATACCTTCTTTTAATGATTCTTTTTCTTATTTGCTAAAAACATAAGGTTCAATGAAAGTTGAAAGAACGAAATTATTTACTTATGCATGTGCTTGCATTTGATTTTACCAACATTTTCCTCTCATTATGCTTACTTTGTTAAATCATGCAAAGAATTGTGCTTGAAATCTATTTAAACCTGAATCATGATTACTAAGTTAATGTGTAGCTAGAAAAGACTATTTTCTTTGTGCATGTAGAAAGTTGCCTTCCGGGATGGGTGCCGAGTGTGGGTAACAGGGAGCGAAGATTTGTTTTTCCAGATCTACTGTTTATTTTCTATATATGGCATAATGCTTGGACAAGATTTGTAGACCATTATAATAAATGGAATAACTTATAATAGGTTTGATGCAAGAAGTTGGGTCCACAAAAAGTTCAAAAAGTGGAAGTGTTTTTGTTGTTTTTCAGATTTTGTCACACTTGAACTGAAAATTTGAGGCACTTACACAATGAATCTTAAAAAAAGTCAATAATATGAAATTTAGCATTTTGAATCTAGTTTCCAAATATGTAATTTATTCAAATACCCAGATAATAGAAATTAAATTTTGATAGGGATGTATACAAACCAATTTTTAAAAGTCATTTTATTTTTTACCATACCATGCACGTGTATGGACACCACTTTTTGACCCAAATAAAAGTATTTTGCTAATTCCTTTTGAGGAAAGATAGCTAACAACATGAATATTGATGAGGATATTTTTTTGTAATTTTTTTTGAATATATATATATATTTATTGAATTTTTATTGGCCTTAATTTCTGTTTCTAAAAATCAACATGTACAAATAGCATAATTGGACCTAAAATAAATATTTTTTGAATCTTTTTTTTCATTGTGTAGAGAATTGTCTAAGGATTGATTCTATATAAATTATTTTACAGGCAAATTAACCAAAAAAAAGTTATTAAAAAATAAAAAAGTTCTAATATTTCAAGTTTATGGACTAGTTTGCTTAGAAATTAATTAAAAAATAACAAATATAATCCAATCTTAACAAAAATTATATATTTGGAAACTAGACATCGTGTCCTCTAATGGGTTTTAATTTCATAAATTGATTTAGAAAAAAAGTCCACCAACCATATTTTCATTGTTGGAAATTTCTCTTGAACCTACCTTAGTTTTTTAGTTGCAGGTCAAAGGCTAAGGGTTGGGTTGCCAAGCCTTTCTTGAGCCTAAAATCGAGGCAGCATGTGGGTTGGGGATTCAAAATTTTAAAAATGTGTATGCGTTAGAAACGTATACGCGTTATTTAAACAAAACACATACACGTTATTTAAACAAAATGCATACATGTTATATAACATGTGCATGTTACCTATTAACTTGTTGGTAAAAGGTAACGTGTACGCGTTCTTAAAATAGAACGCGTATGTGTTTTATAACACACACATGTTTCTTATTTAACTGTTTTTTCCCAATTTGGAGAAAACTAGTGGAGCACGTTTTTTTTGCAACATTCATTTTCTGTAGTACAATCCGAAAGCGCCATTTTCTATATTTTTTATTTCAATGTTGTCTTATGCAATATATTAATAGGGAATATTCTATTCAAATTTTTGGAAGAGACAAGTGCAAGTTGAATTTTATGAAGTGGAATCAAGTAAAAGAACATTTTACAAGAAGATTTGGAAAAAAGAAAACTTTTGGATGTATTCATGATGTTTTTGTACTTCAAAGTTTATAGAAGAATGGATCTTCATACTATATAGGTTTATTTGAATATTTGAAGGAGGTAGCAATTGGAAAATAAGTTAAGAATAATTTTTTTGTTATCAAAGAGGGTTTGGTAATCATGGGATCAAAGCAAAGGCAAAAAAAATGTAGAAAGTCAATGACACCCGAAGAAATTCAAGCAAATAGAGAAATGGAGGCAAAAAGACAAAGGGATAGAATAGAAAGGTTTCGCCAAATGAAATATTTGGAAGCATCTAGTTCCATGAATGCTGAAGGGTGAGATGAATGTAGATGATGCAAATGTGGAGATGGTGAATATGGAAGAAAATGCAATTATGGAGACAAACTCAACTATGCCTTCAACTTCAACTTTGAATGATATGGAAATAGCACCTATGCAAATAACTTCAGGTATGTCTTCAAATCCACCTCCTAATGATATTGATCTTTGGAAGCAAGTTCCCTCGTCCCTCACTTGGGGACTGTGGAAAGTATGAAATAACAAAGTCTTCAAGGCTATTGCTAAGAATAGTAAAGATCTATGCATGTCCATGAGACAACAAATACAATAAAATGTTAATAAAAATATGCTCCTTCTAAGAAAATATCTTCTTACAAAGAATTGTGAATTAAGAAATTGTGGGGAATTTCACAGGACCTAATGAATATCAATTGGAAAAAACAACTAAAAAGGAAGAATACCAGTTGGACACCTCTGGACCTGGAGTGGATGAAATGTAATTTCGATGGTTGTTTAAAGGGTAACCCAGGATTGGCTGGAGCTGGAGGAATAATCAAAAATCACCAAGGGAATTGTGTTGAAGGATATAGCAGAGGTTTGGGAGTTGCAACAAACAACATGGCTGAGACATATGTTGTGTGGGCAGGCATAAATCATATGAAGGATAAAGGGTACACAAAAGTGTTTTTTGAAGGAGACTCTAAACTAATTATTTAAACAATATTGCTGATGTGCCTTGGGACTTGAAAGACATTTTGGATGATTGTAAGAGAACGTTGAAAACATTCCAACAATATAAAATTGGTCATGTGTATGGGGAAGGTAATATGGTTGCTAATGCTATGGATAATGCAAGCTTAAGACAATTAGAATGGACATATTGGGATTTTTGTCAATTTCCAAGTCATATCAAAAATATTTTATTTAAAGAAAAACCCAGTTCATTAAATAGTCCACTAGGATTGATAGTAATTAGCTTTGATGGAGGGAGCTACAAGTAATTTTGTTAAAATTATTTTATTAATTGATATTTTTCTCATAATGGTTGTGGGAAATTTGGACAATAAGGAAATTAAGACCCCTAATGATTTTCCTAGTACAAAAAAATTCAAAAGTACAAATATTATAAATGGCTCATGCTTGGGTAATAAAGAAAAGTAGTTTAAAATTTTTCAAATCATGATTTCAATCGTCTGACCCATTAAAAATATTTTCATGGATTGGTGGCATGACGTTTCCATATTGGCCAAGGCTGATAGAATTGGGTATAATCAAGAAGGATTAATTATGCCTCATTATGGTGGGGATGTTATCATTCTCAATAAAGGATGGAACATAAGGCATGGGTTATCTCCTTGTGATAAGTCAAAATTACTTAAAATTATAACCAGTGAGTTTGAATCATTGCCTCTCCAAATGCAAAGCCCTAACGTTATCCTCAACATTGAAAATTTTAAAACTGCTGGTGATATCGGTTTTAGATGAGAAAGGTATAAGGGGGGACTACTTGCTTCTATGCAAGGACATTCTAACCAGTGAAGAGATAATGGGAGGCCCCAGAAAGAGAATGGAGCTGAGAAAGCATGAATCTCTAAGACATAATGCTAAGTTGTGGAGCCTCTTTGAATGAGCAGGTTTCTCCCCATATTTTGAAGCAATGGAGGGTTATAGTGAGGACCTCAATTACAAATTTATGAATGCTTGAAGGGATGGTGAGGTTAACCTAGGAGGGCTTCATTTCACCATTGATGCAAAAATTATAGCTCAAACCATCGGTCTCA
>VDFB02011483.1:0-11434 GCA_007258455.2 Sequoia sempervirens
GAATGTTGTTTTATGTTGATCTTTAGGGGCAATACAAATCTTATTATATCCTAATAAATTTTCCATTAGGGACAACATCTCATATCCTGCTATGTGACATCTATATTTGGTAGCGAAAAATCATCTCTTGGCCATGCCTTGTTTAAGTCTCTAAAATTTGTGCAAACTCGGATAATCCCATTTGGCTTTGTTACTGGCACTAGGTTAGATATCCATTCAGTATAATCAATAGACTGTATGAAACCAACGTCTAGGAGTTTCTTCAACTCAACCTTGACTAATAGAGCGACCTGAGGATGCATTTCTTGTAGCTTTTGTTTAACTAGTTTGGCATTTGGCAATAGTGGTAGATGGTGCAAAACTAGTTTTGGGTCTAGTCCAGGCATGTCCGTATAGGACCGTACGAAGTTGATTTTACATTCGGAAAAGAATTTGTGAAATTCTAGTTTATCTTCTTCAGTCAAGGATGTAGCAAAGACGACCATTTTGGGATCTTTTGTGTTTGATATGTTGTCTTCCATGGTGTCCTCTATGAGCATACCTAATTTCTCTTGAGTGACGGGGAGAAATTTCAATCCTCCATCTTTGGGCGTCTTAGAGAGTTTTTCACCCGCAGACACGTCCTTTATTTTTACTTTTTTGTCATCAGAAGGTGCCTTTCGGTTTTCACCTAAAGACGTTTCATTTTTTTCTTTATTCTTATTTTTAATTTTTTGACTGGAGGATGGAGCAGCCTCGCCGAAGTAGGCTAGACAATCTAGGTCAATGTTGAATCATGTCTTATGATCACCACTGGGTATGCCCTCACGTAATCCCATAAATTCTACGATGGCCTTTTCATTATGAAAGGTATCCAGGACTGGTGGGCCTTGTTGGTTCCAATTGATTAATTGTGGATAGACTAGGGAAATTGCATCGTCAACGTTGGTGAATTGAGGGGAGGATGTAGAAAGAATGCAGATGGATTCAGAGATATTGTAGATGAAATTATCATCATCTAATTCCACATCAGACTCAATCCAATATTCCCCTTCACTTGTTTCATATTCATTGTCAAATTAGGGGACGAAGGAATCAAAGTCATGAACGTCAGTGTCATGTGGTAATTCAGATGGATCCACCTGATGATTATTAGATTCATATGGTGGGGCTTGTATGTCATGGGGAAGGTTAATGGGACTATGACTATTTGGTGCCTAGTCGATTTTAATTTTTTGCCAAAAAAATTGTTCAAAGGTAAGCTCCCTAGTTTCAATGAACAATTCATTGAGGCAACAATCACTTAAGGATTGTTGGGAGCCAAATTCCCACTCTTGGGAGTTAGTTTCAGTAAGGGATTCCTTGATGGTCTCGACACTTTCTGAAGCATGCACACGCTCACTCAAAAGTCCATTGGTTCATTGGTCATCATTGTCAAGAAATCCATACCCTAATCCAAGACACTTTGGTATTTTGAAAGATTTTATGGGCTCTCTTCGTCCAATTTTATTTTTGCCTAGGCCACTAGTTCCATCATAGCCCTTAGCATTCATCATGTCATATCCATTTCCATATTTCTTAACTAGTAATGGGGGTAGGTTTTCCACTTCTTTATAGAGCCATCCCGTAATATCGGCAATGTCCTCATTGCTCATGTCTCCCCATTTGATGAAAACCATTTTTGGTGGAACTTTGAAAATTTCTTTGGGTTCCATTCTAAAACATGGTCTACCATAGATCTTTGGTGACTTGGGTATTTTCATGATGCTATAAGTCATATGCAATTTGAATTATCCATAGCCTAGGTCCAGGATCTTAACAGTGGACTTAGCCTTAAGAAGTGTGGAAGATGGTGGTGTGGTGAAAGATGTGGACGGAGTAGACATGGACGATGATGTGAGTGTGGACGGGTCAATGTACTTGGAAGCAGAAGAGCCAGGAGCTTCTTGATTGATGGGCACTCAATTATGAAAAATACCCCTTAGGTTGGTACAATATTGAAAAGGGTCGGGGTCTCCATATATGGTGGATTTTGTGCCATCAAATGGGAATTTTAAGCATTGGTGATATGTGGAGGGAACGGCTTTTAGGGCATGAATCCATGGGCAACCGAGCAAGATGTTGTAAGGTAATTCTAGATCCAAGACCTAGCAAGTTGTGTCCACAACGATTGGTCCCACTTTGATAGGAAGAGAAATAACACCTCTAGAAGAGTGTTCTTCGTTATCATATGCTTTTATGACTATGCTCTTTGTAGGTTCTATGCATGCATCAAAAAATACTAGAGCCTTAACCAGTTCTAAGGAGCATATGTTCAATCCTGCTCTTCCATCTACTAAAACTCTTTTGACCTTGTGTTTATGGACGAAAGTTTCAATATGTAGTGCATCATTATGGTTGGTCTTAGGTGACTAATAATCTTGATTAGAAAAGGTGACATGGTGAGGTGTAGTGAGGTATCCCACCATGGTCTCAAATTGGTTGACATCAATATCCTTAGGGATGGATGACTCTTGTATGGTTTTATCTAGTATAGCCTTATGCGTGGGAGAAATTTGAAGCGGCTCAAGTATGGAAATTTGCGCAGGGGTTTTTCCTAATTGATCAATAAGGTTAAATTGACTCTTGGGTTGCCACTGCTTTGTGGATGAGCCAAGTTGTGACTGCCAAGGGGATGGACCAAGTATGGTGATCTTAAGTTGCCTAGCAGGAGGTGAACTAGCTATGGTGATCTTACCACTTCAAGTAGTAGTATTGCATTGAGGTTCTCTTTTAACTATGATGGTGTTGACACACTCATTGTCAGTTCAGACATTGTTTATAGTTGGTTCATCGGAATAGTCATACTTGGCGTGGGCATAATTGGCTTGAGTATTGTTTGTCTTAAGACCTAACGTGGAAGCGTTATTAGAACTATGGTCTTGCAGTGGGTTCGTATGAATGGTATGGTCAACATTTGATGGAAATTGTGACCCACCCAATTCGATTATTCGACTCTCAATAAAGTCTTGCACAATATTTCTAAGTTGTTGACAAGACGATGTCTTATGTCCTTTAGCCCGGTGGTAATCACAGAAAGCATTATCATCCCACCATGATGGTTTAAATTTGTATAGGTCATACAGCTTTGGTTCTTCAAGTGTGATGAGACCATTTTGGAGGAAATTTTTAAGGACATCCTCAATTGGTTCTCCCAATGTTGAGTATGTCTTTTTGGGAATTGTCTTGTCTGACGGTATTGTCCTTGATTTTGACTATTTAGACCATTTTGGTTGTTTGGAGTGAAATTGGTGGGGGTGTCAGTATTGTCGTTGGCTTGTTTTGTGGTTGAACCCCTTTCAAAGCCAGTATCAAACCCATGGTGTTTATAGCCTTGGCATCGACAACACTGTCATTGGTAACGTGTTTATTTTTAACCCAGTACTTATTTTTGTCAGTGGGAGGATTTTCATTTGGGTTTTTAGGACCATATTTTAGCTCTCCCTTTGCAATAAGTGCTTTCTCAATGTGGACACCCTTTTCGATGAGGTCTGTGAAAGTTGTGCAACAATGCACTTTCAATCCATATTTTAAGGGGCCTAGAAGTGTTTGAACAAACATGTCCACCTTTTCCTTTTCAGGTATGTCGATGTGACAACGACTAGCTAGAATTCTCCATTTTTGGAAGAATGGGATGAACGTTTCACCAGCGTCCTCTTGCATGAGATTTCATAAGCTAGTAATAGAGGTGTCCATGTCAATGTTATAAGAGTAATTTTTTATGAATTTATGTTTAAGTTCATCCCATGTTTGGATATCCTTTTGAGTGGAGAACCATTCAAGGGCAGGACCCACAAGACTTTTAGAAAAGAGTCTCATCACGTACGTTTGTTCATAGGCGATGTCCATACAGTTGGTCGCGAATTCTCGGACATGTTCGATAGGACTTGTCTTTCCTCTATATTTGGTAAAATTAGGTGACACATATCTTGGAGGAAATGGTGGCATGTACAAGTTCATTTCAAAGGGATATACGGATAAATCATATGACACTTGTGATTTCTTGTCGAATATTTGCATGTTTTCTATGGTCTTCTCTAGAACTATTAGCTTTGCTTGCAAGGCATCGATTATAGGGTCATTTGTGGCCCCATACATTGGATTGATTGGTACACCATGGGTCCCCATTTTTTGAGAGTGGATGTTGGTGTGTTGTTGAGGGATGTGTTGTTGTGACATGTATGATGTGTTTTGGTTTGTGTGTTGTTGGTATTGAAAGTTTGGATTGGGGGCATGTTGATGGGTATGAATATGGGATGAATATGTCATAATGTGTCCCCCAACCATTTGGGTCGATATTTGGGGAATATGGTGACTAGGAATGTTTTGGTGTCTGATAGATGTCGTAAGTTGCGTGTTTTGGTTGCCTTGTCGGGGTTGTTGGAACTGTCATAGAGGAACACTTATGTTTTTTCCTTGGGAGGGGTTGGTATTAAACTATGTTGACATGTTAACATTTGGTTGTGTTCCTTGGATAAGGAGACATCGTTTACTTCCTCTCAAAAGATTAAGTGAGGTACCAATGAGAGGATTTGATGAGGATGTACTCATGGTACTAGATGTAGTAAATGGAGGATTTGAATGGCTTGATGATGCCACCATGACATTTACCGAACTGGTAAATAGAGGATTGGAATAACTTTCCCACATTGTCGAGGACCCAAAGGTGGCTCCAGCCGATTGTGATGATATTGTGGATATTGTGGGAAATGTGATGGACTATGCTCCTCCAATGGATTTAGCGTTGATTGAATTGGAATTGTTTAGAATATTGGAGGTAGCACTCATGGTAGTTGTGACATTTTGTGAGGTAGCATCAAAAAAGGTATTGCTTGTGTTGTTTGGAGGTTGACCACTATTGGACATGTTATGTGTATTGTTGATGTTATGGTCAGGAGATGTCGATATCAAAGTATTAATGTCAAACCCATGGAGTAATTTAGCTCCTTGACTTAAAATTATGGCCAAATATTTGTCTCTATCATATAAGACCATTTGTTCTATGAAAAAGGTTGCCTTTGGATCTTGTGTTGATACCTCTAGGTTTTCCTCAAGTATTTGTCCATATTCATCCTTACGTAAGAATTTTTCAAAGGGGTTGTTTGATGAGGATGGTATGGTCATGAGAGGTTGAGTATTTGTATTGCTAAATGGGTCATCAAATGTCCAATTTGGATCATACGTGTGATTGGTGATGTTGGAATTGGAATCTTGTCCAAAGTTTTCCATTTTTCTTTTCTTTCTTTGGAGTCTAGTTTCCACCATAAAGGGAAATTGCTCAAATGAGAGTGATAGGAATGACGACTAAATGTAAGGATGATTCTATCCTATGTTTTTGAATTTTTGTGATAAAGGATGAAAATGCAAGACTATGTTTTTGTATTTTCAATAATAAGAGATGACAATGCGACAATGTTTTCTAAAGGAAATGACAAATGTGAAATGAAGACTAGAATGACAAGTTATGAGACTAACTTTTTTGTATTTTGGAATAAAAGATGACAATGCAAGGTGATGATGACATTTGCCTAAGGAAATGACGAAGGAAAGATGCCAAGGTTTTCAAGATCGAAGTGTCAAATGAGGAATAAGATGATAATGTTGACTAAGGACTAAAATGATTAATGCAAAGTCTAGTTTCAAAATGAGGACTAGAGATGGACAATGCAAAGTCTAAGTTTAAAATGAGGACTAAGTTTGGACAATATTTGGAGAAAGGTTTTGCTTAACCACTCTATGCTTGACTTATGTCTCAATTTTGGTTATCAAAAGGACTTGCTAAGGGGACTAAGTGACAAGGTCAAAATGATGAGTGAGTCTTCCCAACTAGATTGTTGAGTTGGAGGTTCTCACAAAAGGACAATGACTAAAAAGAGGAATAATGACTATGTCCCAACATAACCTAGTTTTGAAGCAATGGTTTTACAAAGTGTGATGAGTTGTTCTAATCCAAAGTTTTCCAAGATGAAGCCTAAGGATGAATTTATGATATAACTGATGATTATGATGCCTAGGGAATGCAATTAAAAATTTGGAAATTTAAACCTATGGACGAGATGCAAGCTAGTGAATGCAAATGATGGAAGTTTTGAGCAATTTTAGTTCTGGTTTCTGACAAAATTTTTTGAAAAAGATGTTTGACAGCAAGGTAAAGTGTCTAGACTTAGATTCTGGTCTAGGACAGTGTTTTGTTTTCTATCAGGCAATTGCGTCATTACAGGCAGCAAATGAGTTACAATGATCAAATGTAGTGCTAGAAATGTCAAATGTGGTGCAGTGTTGCAAATGTGGCTTTACAGATGGAAAATGTGGTTCAGTGAGGAAGATGTGGCTTTACAAATGTCAAATTTGTTTCAACACAAGAAAATGTGGTGTTTGGATTAGCAGATGCATTTGAGAAGAGAAGATGCATTGCAAAGGCTGGAAAATGCGATGCGACAGAACGATTGTAGTTTAGCAGATACGTTGCATAATGTAAAAAGTCAAATTTATGATATTTGTGGTCACAAACCTGAATTGTTTAAAGTTTGACAATTTGTTTCTAGATGTTTGAGTCTTGTTTGTTTCATTTCAGTAAACAGCAAACACTTGGAAAGCACGATATTTTAAATGTAATCAAACACAAAAGAGAAAAAGTACAATCCTATGGTTAAGCCAGGATAGTATTCGCTAGATTCCGTGATGGAAGCTGACCGCATATAAATTGGCGTGTAGATTTAGAAACTTGGTACACGGGATCCCTTATAGTGCACTCTCTTCTCGGGCCAACCAAGCTTCCAACCCCCATGAAACTCCCATGGTAGATTGATCACCTCTACTACATACTGCAAATGTGTGGATGCCTTCACACCGACCGGTGCTATGCTAGCAAATAGGAAGGTTTTTGGCTACTAAACAATGGTGTTTAATTTGGGACTCCCGTTCGAGTGGCCATACATGGGGCAATAGATTAATCATCGATTAGGTGGCACTCCATCCTAAAGAGGTTAAGCTCAACAAGGTTTATGGGAAAAATACTTTGTCTGTATGACACATCTGCACTCGTAATCTTAAGGTTTTCTCTTAAAATTCACATTTATATATACACAGTCAGTGTAGCAGCAGCTTTTAACCGTTGCCAGGTTGAGTCACACCTAGAGATGATGAAATCCTTAGTAATCAATTTCACAGAGGCAATAATCATTTCTCTTACACCCAGGATCATGTGATTGTGCAAGGGGAGAGGATACTACGATTATTGCATTAGGGTTACACAAAACAAAGTGGGTCTAGCTTTCTGATCACCTAGTTTGCACAGGGTGAGAGCATATTTTCCTACCACCTTCAGACACAATTAGACATAATTGAAAACATGTTCATTTTAAATGCACCAAAATAAATGTTTTTTATTCTCAAAAGAACAAGCACAATGGTTTTGGAATGAATCTTGGACACTCGAACCTGCAAAAGCACAAGTTAGGAGTTTTATCAACTAGTCTTGGACCCATGAAATCATGGCTGCGCCACGTGCTGCAAACAAACATTAGTAACACGAAAAACCCCTATGCTAGGAAGAATGCAGAAGAAAACCTGAATGTGAAACAACTAAGAATAGAAAACAAAAAAGCCCGAATGCAAAAAATTTAAATATATATATATATATATTTTAACAGGACAATGCATCACAGCAGAGTGAATGTGTTGCTCTGTGCAGCAAATGCATCTCAGGCCCACATTTTGGTTTAACAGGAAAATGCGCTGATTGAATTTTCAAATGCGGCTCTATCTATCAAATGCAGCGTTTCACACTGCAATTGTGGTGCAATAGAGAAAATGTGGCTTTTCATATGTCGAATGCATCGCGATGTAGCATATGTGGCTCTGAAAAAGGAAAATGTTTCGTTCTGTACCTGTACCTGCAAAAATGACAGAAAACATAAAACTGTATGGAAACAGAAAAATAAAATGTGTCGGGTTCACCAATGTATCAATGGGTTATTTTTCAAGTAAGGTTAGCATATTAGATCATAATAAAACCCAAAGAAACTATGAAATACATTGAAAGCTTAAACAAATTAAAATAGTTATACCTATTACTTGTCGCTTCCATGATTCACCTCCATAGCACCTTCTAGCTTGCAGCGTATGATTGTTGCCCTCAGATTTGTGTGTGTGAGCAAATGATTGTGACCAAGCCCTTTTTAAGTTTTGAAGGATTTGATGACAAAATTCCTATGACAAATGACTATGCCTATGAGTAAATAATCAAAGAAAATAAGCTAAATGCAAAGTAAATTCTAAGCATGAATGTCTATAATAATGAAGTGGTCCCGAGAATGTGAGCAAATTGGCATTTTATAGAAAATGCAATTTTGGACGGATGGACGAGATTAAAATTTGATGGAAGCCTAAAATTAGAGGTCAAGATTGCATGTGACAATCCCTAATCAAGGTTAGGGAAATATCATTAAATGATTGGTCAAGATGTCATTTGATAAAATCAAATTGACAGTCGAGAATAAATGTGATAATTAGTCAAAAAGATAAAGATTTTTGAAAATCAAGAAGATAAAGATTGCTTGATTTGTAAGATTCAAAAAATCAAGAAGATAAAAGACTGAATTGAAAAACATATTTGGAAAATCAAGAATTTGCTCAATTACTTGATTTTTGGAAGAAGATTATCTTTTCGAATTAAATTAATTCAAAATATGGATTTTGTGTGGCAGTAAATAATCGGTTTTCAAATTATTTACTAAAAGAAGTGACAGTTAGGAATATGAGATCATTTTAAATAATTCATTTATTTAAAATGAGAGAAATGTTAAATTAGGTAATTAAATAATTAAAGATAATTATTTAATTTAGAGGATTATGACTGATAATTAAATAAATTAATAAATTCATTTAATTGTGAGAATTAGTGACATATTAAATAAATAAATAAAATTCATTTATTTAATAATCAAGAAGACATAAATGAATAAAGGTCATTAAATAAATTAAGAAATTTATTTAATTGTAAGAATATAATAGACCTATAGTGACGTCTTGAATAAATAAATATTATTTATTTATTTAATAATCATGAAGAATACAAGAGACGTGAATTAATTAAATAATAATGAACTATTTAATTAATAGTGGAAAGTGGACCAAAGACATAATTAATTGTCATAATTATGCTAGGATGAAAGTGGTAAAAATAGAGCTTGCAAGCCTAGGTCATTTTTATGTGTCTATATTTTCAATTGGGAATTTGACTACAATCTGAGAAGGGGAAGCTACAACCACTAGAGGACATTTAAACATGACTAACCCATTTAGATTTCTTGGATTGGTTATAACTGATGGGAAATTCAAGGGGGGCACAAAGTGATAATAGGCCCCATTCTTTTAGGCTAAAGCAATTAATTGTGTTAACTATATTTAGAACCACACTCCCACAAGATAGTTCAAAATATTACTCCAAAGGAGGATTGGTACAATATCAATCCTAATGTTTCCTTATTTAGGGTATTTGGTAGTGAGGCTCAAGCATTCATACCAAATGGTTAGTGTAAGGAAATGGAGAAGAAGATTCAACCATACATCTTTGTTGGCTATTGTGAGGATGAGAAATCTTATAGGTTGTTTGATCCTATCACTAGAGACATCTACTTTTGTAGAGATGTCCAACTCAATGAGTCCTTCACACAAATAGATACTCCATCTAATTATTCTTCCTCACTACTTTCTTCACCTTCATCTCATGAGGATAGCTTTGTGCTAGAGGATACTTTAGATGATGGTCTTGATCCACCACCTACACTACCACTTCCACCTCCTCCCTTTCATTTTCTTAAGTGGGACCATAGTACTATTTAGGAGGCTATATTCTTAGTTGGTGATCTTATGACCTCTCATTACACTTGCTCACAAAATTTTGGCATAATATTTTGAATCATGTTATATCTTCAAATCCATGAATTTTTTCATAGGCTTTTGGTATTCCAGAGTGGGATTGTGCTATGGAAAAGGAGTATTCTTCATTGATGAAAAATCATACATGGGATTTTGTATCTCTTCCTTAGGGAATAAAGATAATTTTTTTCAAGTGGGTGTACCACAATAAGTATGTAGTTGATAGTTCCATTGAAAGATATACGACACATTTTATAGCTAAGGAATTTTCATAGGTTGAGATTATTAACTACTCAAAGACATTTACCCATGTAGCCAAGATGGATTCAATTTTCCTTGTTCTTTCTATTGCTACATCTCAAAGGGACATTATATCAAATAGATGTGAAGAGAGCATTTTTACATTGTGATCTTCATGAGGATATATACATGGAGCAACCTCTAGGACTCTTCACTTGTTTGCAAGTTAGTACATGTTTTGTATGGTCTTAAACAAGTCCCTCAAGCTCGGTATGAAAATATTGATGTTTTCTTGCTTGCATCTAGTTTCTCTCACTTCCACTCATATCACACCATATCCATTTAGAGACATGGAGAGGATAATTTGATACTAGTTGTATATTTTGATTACTTGATTCTCACTAGTAGTTCCTCATCCATTATTGAAGATATTTAGCATAATTTGATGGCACACTTTGACATGAATGTACTTGGGCTTCTGCATTTCTTCATTGGTCTCTAGATTCTTCAATATATTGAGGGAATCTAAATATACCAATAGAAATATATCATTGACTTGCTTCACCAATTTTATATGATTGATTGTAGGCCTACCCCTACACCATTCCAGTTTAACATTACTTTGAATACCACTTGCACAACACCAAGTGTTGATGCTTATTTGTATAGATAATTAGTTGTTAGTATTTTTTATTTTATACACTCATCCTAATGTCACCTTTGTTGTTGAGCTTGTCTCCCATTTTTCACATGACCTCCATGAGAGTTATTGGAAGCTAGCCAAGAAAATCTTCAAATATATTCAAGGCACCACTCATTTTGGCATTCAATACACAACAAGAGCTTCACAAATAGTAAGCTACACTAACTCCAATTGGGCAAGTGATGTTGACTCACAAAAGTTCACTTCTAGGTTTTTATCTTAGTTCTAGTCTAGTCACATGGTCTTGCAAGAATAAAATTGTTATTGTATTATCATCCACTACAGTTGAGTATCAAGGTGAAATTATTGCTAGCCAAGAGGTACTATGGCTTTAAAAACATGATAGATTTTGGTCTACCACTTGATCATCCTACTATTCTTTGGTGTGATAACTAAAGTGCCATCCACATTTCATGCAACCTAGTTGAGCATCAACGAACAAAGAACATTGAAATTCACATGCACTTTATTTGACAGTTTATCCATGATGGTGTTATCTCCTTAGAATATTAATCTTGAGGTACAAGTTTGCAGACATCTTCATCAAACCTTTAGAATTACCTCACTATCTTTTATTTGTTGGGAAAATAT
>VDFB02011484.1:0-15839 GCA_007258455.2 Sequoia sempervirens
ATACATACATACGTATATACATACATACATACATACATACATACATACATACATACATACATATATATATATATATAAAATAAAAATACGAGTTTAAGTGTAAAATTTTATGGATTTAAAGGAGGCTTCTATGAATTAACCAAGAAATATATACCCAGCTTCATGAATAGACAGATATATATCTTTCTATGAATATCTAAAAGTATAATTCAAAAATGTAAGTTGTTAAGTAAACAATAAAGGATACAAAGTTCATCCTATATATGTATGGTGCTCTATTGTATGTGCAATGGAAAGTAGATAGATACTAACACATTTTACAAAACATGTATGCTACTGTGTTGTAGTGGGTAGTCAAAGGATATTAATTTAAACACAAGTAAGACGAATATAGACGTGGTGGGGTTTCAAATATATGCCCAAAAAAGAAAGTGTTGTTTTAGGAAAAATTCCATACAACTTGAGGGTTTCATGGTAATAAATCCTTAATCACACGAAAATAGATGTGGGTTTTCTATTATATGCGCAAAAAAGTAATAGTTTTTTCTAAAAAATCCCATTACAGTTTACGACTTCATGATAATAATTCCTTAATCAAATGAAAACAAACATGGGTGTTTAGATATATGCCCAAAAAAGCAATGGTTTTTAAGAAAAAGAGCCCATTAAAGTTTACTGCTTCATGATAATAATTCCTTAATCAAACAAAATCATGAAGCAACAAAGGCATGAGTACTCGGCCAGAATATATTCGCAAGTACCAATCTATGCAAAATGAATGGATAAATGATAGGTTGACGTTATCTCAAACCATGGAA
This sequence comes from Sequoia sempervirens, assembly GCA_007258455.2. NCBI lineage: Eukaryota > Viridiplantae > Streptophyta > Pinopsida > Cupressales > Cupressaceae > Sequoia > Sequoia sempervirens. The sequence continues at coordinate 819 of VDFB02011484.1, forward strand.
AGCATTGCATGGTGGAGAGGCGTGATAAGAAATGATGAAATTGGTCAAAAAAGGTGTTTATAATTACCACATCATCAAACAGCCAAGAAACCCTTCACTAGTCCAAAAAATGTGCAGTAAACAGATTCAGGAGTACCATTGTTTGCATTTTGAAAGGAGAAATGATGGTTAGACGTTACCTGAAACCATGGAGGCAAAACCAAATCCATTTGTCGAGGGTTTAGCAATGCTTGGGAAAACGATGAGTGCGCGATGAAAATGGAGACCACCTAGGTAAAATGAAAATATTGTGGGAAAATATCCATCGTTGGTCCCGTCATGAATAACAATCAAGTTAAATGGTGAGTGGTGTCTAGTGTGAAGGCCTAGCAGAGCATGTGGGGTTGTGGACTATTATGACCGCTAAAGTGAACCTCTAACATTAACACATGATTTTAACCCGTTCACTTTTGAGCAATTATAAACAATAAAATTGTTATAATTGTGCCCTAATATTGACACAAATAGTTTTTTTTTAATATTTATTGATGGTGAAATTGAATGGCTATTAGGTCATTTGAGGACACATTTTGGGTGTCAAGTCTAAATGGTGACCTTTTAGCCTTGTGCGCTTAGTGAACCCTCCCGCATTCGTTGGAAAACCCCAGAAGCCAAAACAATAGCTACAAGCTATTAACTCACGTTTGAATAAAACCAAGGGTACATTATTTCATGGGCATGTCACTTAATGGTGGGTTAATAATTATAAGGGAAACAATAGTAAGTTAAATTTTATTACTTTTAAAGGTAGTAAAATAAAATTGGTTGCTCCCCTTATATAGGAAGTCAAGTTTTTGTGGTGTTCAAATAATCATGCTTAAAACATAACTCCATTCTTATAATATTTTTATATACTAAAGTTGAATTTACCAGACTTTGAAGAAACCTAATATTAGATGATTAGGATTCTAGTGTTGGTGGCTAAGACGTCTCTTCATTAGTGGAAAACATTTCACCCAAATTTTAAAAAAATATATGTTTTAACTCAATAATCTTTGCTCTAAAAAATGTGGCATTACATTGACTACCTTGTAGGTTTTTACATCAAGGAACCCATCAAAGAATTTCATTTCTATTTGTTTGCACCCATATGTTTCATAATCTCAAATCTTCTTCATCTTCTTTCTTTGAGAGAAACAAGTGAATTGATGCTCCTTCCTTGAGTTCCCTCACTTGCCATATTTTCTCTCCTTCATTTATACACTAAGATTTCCACAACCTTGAAGCAATCTTGGTTTGAAGAAGATTTCCTTTGTTGACACTTGGTAATACCCTTTGTGGTCCTTTCTTGACTCAAGTATCTTCACTTCTTTTTATTCTTCCTCGTTCTTCTATTCCATAATACTTAACATAAAATATTGCTCACATTTGACCCTATATTTGGATTATCTACATACCTTAAACATTCAAGCATTCCTAAGTGCACACACTACTTTTTATTATCATTGAGCCAAAAAGCTAAATTAGGGTTTGACCACCTTGGCAAGCACCCAAACACTTTTAACTATTTTTCAACTTTTAAGATTTTCATTTCAATGAACATCTCATCTTCAAAACTCAATGGTACCCATTTCAACTTTCCTCTATCCTTTTTATCATTCATTTGCAAAAGAACTTTATTCTTATTTCATTGGTCACCTTTCTAAGTTTTACAAATTGTTTGTGATCATTTGCTACCTTTATTTCAATTTTGTGTGTGCAAGACATGGGCACAGGTGCACTAGCATCTTAACAACAATATCTAACCTTGTTCTTCCTAACAAGATCTCAATCTCATTCTACAAATTGTTTTAAATCTTATGTTACAATCAACTTAGCCAAGTTCCATTTCAATTTGCATTTAACTTCTTGTTCCTACTACCTCAATATATTTGATCTCTTAAAATCAACCAATCAATTTAAATCAATTTTTTTTTTTTTTTTTAAATAGAACCAAATCAAATGGTAGGTTAAATAGAACCAAATCAAATGGTAGGTTATTCCTTATATTATCCATTTTCAAAACTCATAATACTTCTTGAAGTGCATGCTTGTGTTATTTGTGTAGCAAGTTCCATTTTGATTTGCATTCTTGTTTTTCCTACTACCTTCATATATTTAATTGCCATTAAAAGTATTTGATCAATTATCATTTTTATTTTATTTTTGCTTCACAATTGAATCTTTCTAAATAAATATCTAGTTTAAGTAAAACATTCTAAATGATTTAAATAAATAAATATATATAGCTAAATATTCAATTGACAATATAACTATTTATATTTATTTAAAATAAATATTTTCATATTAAATTACTAATAAAATTTTAAAAACAATTAAAATTATATCACATTTAAATTAAATTGTATATTCTTTTATAATACTTCTTGAAGTACATTTTTATGATAATTGTTCAACATTAGGACGTACTAAGCAAGTTCTATTTCAATTTGCATTTAATTACTTTTTTCTATTACCTTCAATAAAATCAACCAATCAATTTAAATCAAAATTTTATTTAAAAATCTAATTTAAATAAACTTTCAAAATAAATTTATATAAAAAAATATAAATAACTAAAAACATAATCAATATTATAATTATTTATGTTTATTTAAATAAACTTTCATATCAAATTACTAATGTAAAGCAAAACTAAATCATATATTATTCCTTATATCATCCATTCTCAAAACTCCTAATACTACTCAAAGTACATGCTTGTGTTATTTATGTAACATTAGGGCCTACCTCACATTCAAATATTTATTTGTCCTTGTAATTGAAAAGAACATTTTTCAAGTCAAGATAAAGATGTAAATTATAAGATTCTTCGAATCCACTTAGAATCTTGTAAGTAACTGTAATTATTTCAGATCCACGTAGAATCTTATAAGTAACTATAATTATTTCGGATCCACGTTCTAGAATCTTAACTGTAATTAATTTGCATCCATCTTTGCTATCTATTTTTTCAATAACCTCCACATATGATTTTGTTATGTGGGATTGGAAGTCGTTATATTTCATTAAGGCACTCGAAATGAAAATAATGGGGTTATATGTTGTAATGCATTTGTCGACTTTTATTTTCTTGGATTATATGTTATAATAATTTTGGGAGACTTTCTTAGAGAAATTTTTCCTCCCTAAAAACATGATACAAGGATTATAAGTAAGAACAAAATATGATATGAAAATTTTTTAGTTATAAAAATAATTTTGATGCATATAATTTTTAAGTATATCTAATTTAAGAGAAAAAAAAAGAAGTTTGTAAAATTTACTTTTATTATTATGGATAAGAAGGAAGGTTAGACAAGCAAACATATTCACTTGAAATCAATCACCCATTACATTAAGAGTAGGTGTACTTCCATTATGTCATCATCCTAAACATAAAGATCACAATTCATTGAACCATATATATCATCATGGACCAAACCTTCTAACCAATATAAAATTAATGTTAAATATAATTATGAAAAAAATTTATAAAAACAATTTTGACATAAAATTATTAAATACATCTAAATTGAAAAAAAAACACTTTTTAATAAAACTTTACAAAACTTTATTTTTTAAAGTTTTCAAACAAAAAAACCACCAATCAAACATAATCACAAAATACCTTTTAAAAAGTCTACCATGCATTTAAATACATACACTAATAGTTTCCAAGTAAAATGCTAGTTTTTTTTATACATTCATGGTTAACATCTCTAATATAATTATGACGTGAATAAACATAAATATGTTAATTTTTGTAATTTAAGATGTAATTTATAAAAAAAAAAAAAGAAATAATAACTATGATGCTTTCTCAAAAAATTGTGACATTCAATTTTTAATTTGTATTCATCATATTGTGAGGCATTCTATAATACCCTGTTATGAATTCTCATGTTGTGATGATATACAAATTTAAAAAAAAACAACCGATATATATTTAAAAGTTGGAACTATAAAATTAAAAATATAATTAAAATAAAACATATAAATATAAAACAAAACAAATATATATTTTTATTTTACTTTATGGACAATTAAAAATAAATATATATTATACTCTAATGAATTTTTGTTCAATAGAAAATTTATCTATAAAGCTATCAAAATTTTAAATATAATAATATCTACACAAAATGTTTATATTTAGTACACTTTTTTTTTTAAATTACTAAATTTCAACTTTAATCCCATTTCATAGAGAAGAAACATACAACAAATAAGAATGGTATTTTATATATATATTCTCAAATGCATAGTTTGGTTTCCTTCAAAACCTAATGTACACCTTTTTTGCATTGCATCAATAAGCATTCAAGAACCATTGAGCTTGGTTCTCTTGCAAGCCCTTCTAGAAGGGTCGCTCCCATTACAATTAACCAATTAGAATCTTATAGGATATAATCCTTCGAAGCACCACAAACACAGGGAGAAAATAAGGGTGCACAAAAATCATTTAGTTCAGTAAAACATGAACTCAAATTATTGCTAGTTAAAGAATTTTTTTTGCATTTCATTACAACATAACTTCAGGAAAAAAACTCCAGTCAACAAATAAATTCTGTAGCACTTGCGCCATCTAAATAAAACATGCTGACCTATGGATAGATGCGGATGTATATATTTCATTTGAACTTGTCATGATCAAACCATTGCCGCAAGACAACCTATCAGGTAAAAAAAATGGATTGCAGTTAGAGGGTCATCCACAAAGATACTATGCAATTTAGAGTAATAATATACAAGGCAAAGGAAGAAATAGAAGTGTACCGGACAGACGGGACTTGTTTTCAATCCTTCATGAAGCTCATGAGATGCTATAAGTAATTTCACCGGTCGGAATTCCAATGCAATGTTTTGCCCTCTCTTATCTATAAAAGCTATTAATTGACGCTCCAATAAGTGCTCAAATGCCTGCAAACAAAAGATGCACATTAAAAACATGAGAATCAAAGCATCCATAAGACTTAAGATTTAATTATGCATCAAGTCATAGTCCATAAAAACGCTTCTATCTCCAGAAGGAGCACTAACAGAACAACATTTTGACCATAATTATTTCAAACTGTGTTTGGCATGTGCATTTTGTGTGCCGATAAATGCGGACACTACAAAATTTTGATAATTGTTATTTACTTCAAAGCATGTTCTTTGTCACTAGAAATATGACAAAAATGGCAGGTAAGTTGTGTACCGTTATCAAAAATAAAAATTTACAAACTGTTGCCAAACTCGTAAATAATATTTACCATAAATGATCGTTTATCTGAATCAAAACATTTACCATAAATGATTATATTCACCAAAATTTACTAGAAATACAATTAAATATATTCTTTTGCTTAAGAATTGACATAATATTTATTTTTTGTAATTTACAAGATGGAAAGATTTGCCAATATGCTAAAGAAAATGTTTACGTTCCGTAAAGTTCTCCCTACCTAGACCAACAAAATGAGCTTGATTTCACAGTGGTTTCGTTCCATTCCCATGCCAAGAAAATCAAGAGCAGTCATGCATTCAGGAAATTGTATCTAAAATTGTTTAATATAATTCATGTAACTAGATATATGTTCAATAAAACTAAATTGTACTTCAACAGCAATGGATCAGTGTAATCAGCATGTACTATCGTGTGATGCAGACATTCCATGTGTTTCAAGACTGTTAGAAATGGATGGCATTAGATCAAATTGTCAGAAATGTTGGCCAAGCTCTGACCACTGAGATGTTGTCCAGCAGGAAAAGGCATTATGGTTATAGAGATCAGCAAAAAATGAGACAAATCTGAAAATGTGTACAAACTTAATTAGAGTTAGATTCTTTCCGCTTTCAAATAATTGAGAAATAGTACAATTTGCTAAAAGACAATAATTTGTAGCAAGATGGAGCAATGTCAATTGTCATAGTTTTCCACACTCCATTCTTTTCTTTTTGGTCAAATTTACAAGGTTTGTCGGTACTCTCCTTCCATTTATGGACCTATTCTATCCCAATATTTAAGGTTTTTGTAAAATCACCATAGTAATACAATTGAAACATTACACAATCGCTTAAGTAGACTAATTTTCTAGGTGAAAATGTTTGAAACAGATACATTAGATTAACTGTACGAAAAGTTTCAAAATTCTTGACTGGCAATGTTAGCACCTAGGAATTTCCTTCATTTCTAGTGCTTAGCTTTCCTCAGATTGACTAAAAAACCCTATTTCTGAATCCGGTGGCAACCAGCTAGCCCTAAACTTCTGACATTAAAATCTATAATGTCCCACCCCGAATTGGACTTGGACTTGTGATATCTCACCAATTTGATTCAGTTTGACACATTATACATTTTATCAAACAATTTGCAGGTTTAAAGGTCTGAGTGTCCAATGTGTTTCAGAATTGCAATGACTTTAATAATAGCACCAAATAAACAACTCATTCATGGCATTATGGAGAGTCATCTGATACAATGGTGGTGCTTTCAACATTAGTATTATGAGTATGAAATGACAGCAGTTTATGAGCATAGAAATACTGATTACAAACTGATTCATGCACAGATAAACGCTACAGGACTGAAATGGATTAAACTCAGATTTGAACCTCTCTACAAGCTTTAATGGACTGATTATTGAACCTCTCTACAGCAATATCCTTTCAGAAAGATATAAATACCAGTTTGCAGATTACATAGGCAGGTGACTCCCCTTCTGAGAGCTCAGGTCCATAACAGTGGCCCACATGATGGTTACAGTCTGAAACACCTCATTCTCACTGCCAAATATCTCTACGTAGCATTACACCAAGTCTGCACTAAATAACATGTTACTTGCATCAGCCACAATACCACGCCTTCCTCTATCTCTAACCTCCACGTATGGTGTTATGGTATATGCTACAGCCAGCTATGAAACCCACAGCTCCCTGTCTCAGTTCCACGCCTTCAGCAATGAATGTATTTTCACCTGCAACAATTACTACCACAAATTCTCATGCAGGTATGGAAATAGAGTGTAGGTTTAAAGCATAAAGAATACCATGCCCAGCCACAAACTCCAGGCTATGGCATCCAAACCAAATCTCTGTAGAAACCCACAATCAGATTTATTTGCAACAATAACCTTCAGAAATCCTCACGCCAGGTAATCAAGGATTAACTTATACATCAGCAAGTAATCCTTCACATTCAATCACTATTTCTTCCAGTTTCTTGATAAATCATCAAACCTTGGAAATTGGATTCTCTCCTGTAAATTGTTGAAGCTCAAATATAATCTCTAAATAAGATTATCCAATCAAGTGCTCTTGAGTGATCTTCCACACCTGCAAACACTGTCCTCTCTAAGGGTTTTCGTCCTCAAAAAGCTATGGCTTTCAACCAGCAAACCCTTGTTGAAGCTCTTCTCCCAAATTTGTCCAAAACAAGAATAATAATCATGGATCCATGAAAAAACATTAAGTTTGCTTTTTATACTTCTCCAAATAACCCACATCCCCACTTGGCTAATAAATACTTCTAATTAATATTTACTTTTCGATGTGCATTTCATAAAGTTGGCATTAAAATATAATACTTTATTTAACTGCCTTTTAACTCCTTATAACTGTTAGAATTTAGTACATGACATAAAATAGTTAATAGTTAAATAATAAATAAAATACTATTGTTAATTTATTAAATAAATTTAGTTCAGTTAGTTATATTCCCATAAATAGTTTTATACGGGAATATTGGCATTTTAAGACAATTCAATGTAATAGTTTTGTTGTGATGCGAATGACAGAATATTGATTCGAGAGTAATCTTGTTTTTCCTCTCATTTCAATATGGAATCAAAGCAGGTTTCTTCCTAGACCTCTCTCTGATCTCCTTCCATGGTACTACAGTGAGGACCACATGCAACTACTATTGTTTTCTTTCATTCTTGCATTCGTCAGTAGGTGAGCAATGTAGACCATGTGCAAAACCCTTTTGACTCCATCACTCATCTGCATTTCTTCTCTTTCTCTCCACTGTGTTCATTCTTGCCATTGTTTGACATTCCATTTTGTCCATTGTTATCATCCCTAAATTTTTTAAAATAAAACAAATAACTAATAAAAATTATCCCCCATTCTATTATAGAAGCGTGTTTGTATCGGGGTGTTTTCTTTTGAATCAAAAGTCTCAAGAAGATGCAAACTTAAAGCCGAGTTCCAAAACCTTGGACATCATCTTCCATGCGCGCACCAAAGCAAAAGCCGTGAAGTGGGTTTAGATAGCCATCAAAGCATAACAGAAAGCAATCTTGTTACTAGATGGTGGTAATTGCAACCCTAAAGATGCACCAATTCAATCTGTTAAAGAGACGCAAAAGCTTTTAATCGAAGGTGGAAACCTTCGAAGAAAAAATGCATATTACAAAAATATGTTAAGGCACAGACAAGGCACGCAAAGTGTTTGATGATATGCCTAAGCGAAATGTGATCACGTGGACTTGTATGATATCAGGCTATGGCAAACAAGGTTGCACTAGCGAGACCTTGGCACTGTTTCATCAAATGCAAGAAGCAGGAGATAAAGCAAATGCATTCACCTTCTCTATTGTTCTTCGTTTATGCGCTAAGTTGGGGAATTTAGAAGAGGGCATGGATATTCATGAAAAGATAATAAGAAATGGGTTGGGGTCTGATGTGTTTGTGGGTACTGCCCTTGTAGATATGTATGTTAAGTGCGGGAGTTGGAGTTTAGAGAATGCATGCCAAGTGTTCTGCAAAATGTCAGAACGAGATTTAGTCTCCTGGAATGCAATGCTGATGGGATGTGTGCAGAATATTTGTACTAATTTCTAGTTTGTCTCTATGTCAGTACTAAGGGGGGTGTTAGAATTCAGTACATGGCATAAAATAGTTAATAGTTAAATAAATAAATTAAAATACTATTATTAATTTATTAAATAAATTTAGTTTGGGTAGTTATATTCCCATAAATAGTTTTATACAGGAATATTGGCATTTTAAAGACAATTCAATGTAATAGTTTTGTTGTGATGTGAATGACAGAGTATTGATTTGAGAGTAATCTCGTTTTCCCTCTCATTTCAATAATAACACCCCCTTAAAATATCACTTTATTAAATCAACCATTATAAATAATATTATTAACTTTAATAATATAAATTAAATCATCAACTTCCCAATAAATACCAACACCAACTCCTAGGAGTAATCCATCAACATTTTCCAAATATAGGCGTGTTGGCAGCTAATTAAACCATGGCTTACTATAAATAGTGAGTAAGAGCAACACATCCAAGTGACTACCTAAAAATAGTAAGTGTGGGTAAAAGTGTCTTGAATGGCCTCTGGAAGGCACCCCACAAATAAACTAGGACACTAAGCTAACATGTTCTGCAATAAGTACCAAAAGGTTTGTTGACAAGCCAAAGATCACCCTCAAAGGGGTCCCCTAAACACCTTGTTAGACTACAAGGATTAGTTGGTAGACTAACCATTGCATAGGAAAAGGGGACATTACAAAATCTCTCAATCTGTGAATCGTAATGAAATTTCCTTTGGCAAAAAGTTTATTTCATTCATCATGAATGTGCAAACTCAATTTTGTGGTTCCCAGACGAGTTTTGAGGCAAATTTTAATATGTTGCCATCTTGGAGTAGGTCCAAAGGGTCTCGTAAAAAGTTTCAAGTGGCTCAATTCTGGCAATTTCCCAAGTGTTATTTTGTCCTCAAATGCCTATATCACTGTTTTTGTGGCCATTGGAGGAGTTTCAGGGCCTGAACCAAAAAAAAAAATAAGTGCCCTACCAGAGGGCCCAATTTACAAAGTACAAAAATTCAATTTGCTATTGCAATTTTTGGCAATTGCACAATGATCCAAACAATTAATAATATCCCTCTGAAAATTTTTGTGGCCTTCGGAGGTCGTTTGCACCCATGGGATCAGTTCAGTCACTTAGTTTGCAGGATAATTAAAAAATTGCCAACTTTGCAAATATTTAAAACATTTTGTTTTAAATGTTGGGATGACATAAATATATTTTTTAAACAAATTTAAATGTTTTCCACAATGGACAAAGGCACGTGAAGGTATTTTGCATAAAATAATTAAGGTCTTTTGATCATGTTCATTATCAAAGCCCAACGCATAGCGCACATTTTATAAGGGGCAGACCATAGTCAAAATGGCACCAGGCTTCTCCTATGCACTGAGCTTTTTATTGGCTGCCTTCTCCATGAAGTTGGCTCTTCAAACTTGCTTGCAAACACATGAGAATGAAGGTTTCTTAAATGATTTTCTCCCAGCGCATATGTTCAAACCAGCATAAATATTGAAGGGAAGACCAAAGTAAAAAGTGCAGTGTGTTGTTGTTTTAATCAGAAATGCAAATTAACAGAAAATTCAACACAATGAACAAAGAACACAGAATTTATCCTGGGAAAACCCTCCTCAAGGGAGAAAAACCCAGCCAAAATATCTCTCTTATATATTGAATTTAAAGGAGCAGAAATCTGCTTACAATCTTGGCCACACACAAGGCCAATATAATGCAATAAATAATCGCACCTCACTTAGATGCAAATACACAATTATATGATCTCTCCTTAATGTCAATCTGCTTTATGCAATAATATGATCTGCTGTAAATGCACGAACTCCTTGATAAGTGTGAATGTCTCTTTAGAATAAAAATTGATGATCAAATGCATGAGCATCTCCTTCCATATATACAAAGTAAGGTGCCTCTTCACAAGCAAGGTGACTCTTCACAAGGGTCGGCCTCATTCAAGAACCAAGGCCACTTTTCAACTTGGGTCGGCCTAAAAAATAATATTTATATATCATTTATTATTTCGATTTTGAGAGAAGGATATCTCCCACAGCTAAAACATCAACACAGTGTGCATTGCTTGGGCGCTGCAATCAACATTTGCCACGTGGAAGGCCATTTGGGAGGGGTTTTAACTGTGGAATGAATAGAAAATGAAGGTTGTTCACATTCAGAACATACCAACAATGATTTCTCACACCATGGCAACTACTTTAGTTGTGTTTTGAGCAATTTTTTATTGCATATGATAACTAAAACGCCCAGCAGCCATTTATCGCGACCCAGCCATGCACCAATCTTCTTGTAGCTTTGAACTGGTAGGTAATCACGTGCTAATGTTTGGGGCTAAATTTTGGAGTTGTGTTCGAGTTGCAATGTGTTGTTTCTACCTCCCACTTGTTGCCTGAAGCTGTTCTAGCACTTGGGTAATAGCTTTTTCAGTGTTTTGGTGGTTTTTGGGGTGCCAAATAGGCTGAAAACACCCAACAATCATTTCTCACGGCCTGCACATGATTTTAATGCAATGGCAGCAATAAAAGGGCCTTCTCTCTGTTGCAAAATGTATAAAAGAAGTTTTAAAGTGCCCAGGCATTAATTTTGTCAATGTTGTGAATGGTTTCTTAGTGCTGGCAAGCTGAAATGACCTATGCAAATTGCAAAACAACCTAGCAACCAAGTAAATATGGATAGCATTCACAGGGGTTTGTGAATGGTTTTTCACTACCAGATGCCCAGATGGATTAAAATAAAGCTCAATTATCGGAGAAGGTAAAATGAAAAATGGTAATTACAAGAGAATTACATAAAGGAATAGATGCCATCCATGTGTTTGACAAAATGTAAAATTAGTTTGCAAAGAAAATTGTGATATTATGAAGAGTCCACTGGATTATAATGCATAGTAAAATGCATTATTTGACTGCCAGTATATGGTTTTTTACCCAGAAGTATTATTTTTCACTTGCAAGTGAAAATGCAGCTAGTAAATGTGTTTTTACAGAGTTAAAAATTTGCACAGGATTGTAAATTAGAATGGAAATCAAATTTCAAAAGGCAAAGCAAGGCACATTCTAGAAGCTATTTTCAATTGCAAAATCAAAGGTGTCTGATTGTGCAAGGTGTCACTTGGGGTTTCAATCTGCGTTTTCTTCATTCTTTAAAGTGAAATCTCTTTGTCATTTTAGGGTTCAATTCTGGTTTTGAAATTCTAGAAGCAGCAAGGGCCAAGGGGCATGTCTATAGTTAGGAGAAATTTAGAGGGAAAATAGGTAATGTCTGTAATGGGTGTAGTACATAGTTGTTAGTCATTTCATCATAGTAATGTTGTAACTTGATCTATTGTATATATGAATACATAGTACAATGTAATTGTCTCCAACTTTGGCATGTAATGCTCTTTGAAGGAAATAATCAAGGGTTATCAAAATCTTCAATACATACTTGATGTAATGAGTTTTTCTTTTGGTTCAAATGCTATATGTTTAAGGAACAATATAAATGCTTGCCCAGGAATAACAAGAGTGTTGTTATTTCAAATAGATTGCTAAGTAGAATTATGTTGCAGGCTCATGAGGATCTTATTGTCACAAGGTGATAAGTGTTTAAGCAAATCATCAAGGTATGTTTTGGTGCTATGATATAAAAGTATAGGCTATTGCGACTATGTAGCCCAAGGAAGGCACCAATCTTTCTTTTGCAATCTCTTCTTCAATAATTGATAAATTATAATATCCCCTTAAGTTTCTTTTGAAAATATCAACACAATTTCACCATTGTTAGCATTAGCTCCAAATATAAACCAACAAGAATAGTAATCCTTCACCTTTTGATCACCAAGATCCCAATGTGGGCGAGGTGAGAGCATACAGTGTCAGAGATCGTTAACAAACTGGAATGTAATTACAACTGCACATAGGTGGCGAGCTGACCATAGAATGAACAAAAATTATGAACACAATCACTTATGCGACGAGAGTGGAGATATTATCAATTAATAAGGCGGCAAGCTAACCATAAATCCACACTACCACTTATTGAATGGGGGTAATTAAAATACAAGTGCTAAAAGTAAAAATCAGACTCAACCACTTCTTTAGTGGGAGTATAAACAAGAATATAAAGTGTAGATTATAAATAGTTGTTAGTACTACTATACCAACTTTACAAAATAGATAATCAGCTACGCAACAATTCAATTTTTTGTCTCCAAATACATCAAATTATTAGAGAAATATCCCTAACTATTATAACATGAAAATGATCAGAAATTAAGCACATTCAGTAGTATATCAGATCTAATAAGTAACAAAAATGTAATAGAAAATTAGACTAGCAGTATTGAATTCACCAAAATGTTCATATCTATCTCCAAGCACATCCGATGAAGATGAAACTAAATGCAAATGGAAGCTAGGAGTTGGGCGATCAAGTACCTATGGAGAAACCTCACCAAATATCTCTAGATTATTTGTGCATGCTTCCCAATGCAACCACAGTGAGAACCCCAATCTCCAAAGAGGGGCAACCAACTCTAAAAATTCATAGAAACCTTCAAAAATTATGAAACTTTGTGCAAAGGGGTGCCCTAGCAAGGGAAAACCATAGACCCAATACCTAAAACTGAGAGAAATTCACCCAATGAGCTATGAATGAAAAAATGCTACAGCCAAGCACGAACCAACAATAGTAGAACAGATTATACAAGAGCAATCTGCTTAAATAAATTAGAAATTGAAGCTCTATCTATACTCCTGAGTGAAGCACCGTCTTTAGTAAGTCCAACTAGGTACTATCTTTCAAGCACAAAGACTAGAAGAAGCTAAGAGGTATGCATTCCTCAAAGCAAAGCTTTGAAAATATTTCAGTAGAATAACATTATCATAATTTCCAAAAGATAAGAACGAATGAGCAAGGCTTGAATAAATAGACTTTTCTTGCCATTTGAATCACCTTTGTAACTGTCAAGAAGGAACTACATCATTTCATCTTCCCAAGAGGGATGCCACCTTTTTGAAATAAATGAATTATTAATAAAACACTTTATTTCACAACTTTGGTGTCCAAATAAAGTAGCAATTAAAACTACTTTTAAAACATTAATATTCCCTCTTGGGCATCCACTTAAGAAGTCCCATTTTCTAAAACAACTTGAAGTTGATCGCCTAGGCACGAGGTCCAAAAAGGAACACTAAAAAAATGACTAAGTCATTAAAACTTAGCTCCAAGAGGAAAGATGAAGCCAACACCCCAAATTGAACTGCCTCACTGCCAAAAATAGAATGATGGATTGAAATGACTGTGTTGCTGCTAGGAGGACACTACCATAAATAGAACTTACCAAAAATAGAAAATTTCTATAAATAGTAAGTGTTTGCAAACTTCAGTTGAACAACAACTAAGCAGTTATCATGACTTATTAAAAATAGTAAGTATCTAGAAAGGTCAAGACAAAATCAAATGCATGTTACACCCCCTTGGAGATCTCTAAAAACTTAGAAAAACCCAGAAACATTTCCTGCATGCAAGGTACCAGATAGGAATGCATGTCATTTTTCATATCATGCACATGTTACCACATCACGAAGCTCTCGAGAAAACTAGAAAGCTCTAGAAAACTCACTTCCAAACTCTTACATGCAAGCCAAAGCTCATCTAAAACCTCCTACAAAATGAAACCTAATTTGCCTTCTAATTAGCCTCTGAGGTTTCGAAAATAAACTAATTCACTAAAGAGTGTAGAGGCTAGATTACGGAACATTACATAAATCTTTCAAATAATAAACATTTCTTTTAAGTTTAATTTATTAAGGTTTCTTTGTCTTCATGGAGTTTAAGGAATATAGGGGATATGCCTGAGAGTTGTTCATTCATCACTCCTCTAGGTATTTGAGATGAAGACATGTCCATGTAAGTTAATTGTTTGCAGTATTATTCAAAGTATAAGGGATCATGCTTGATTTTAATGAACTTTTAAATATCCTTTATTCATATATATGTGAACTTACTCATTCATCCACATTTTAAGGGTATGTAGCTTTGTATGCAAGAGGGATTTATTGTTTTCTATGACCTATAATAGGATTACCCTCCTAGGTCTTGTGGAGCTCGAATTGTAGAAGGTTGTGTCCAACCTTGTTTGTTGGCTTTTCTTGTCCTCTGTTTGATTATAGTGAAAATC
>VDFB02011485.1:0-29688 GCA_007258455.2 Sequoia sempervirens
CGATGATCATATTGAGTTTCAGGCATCACGTCATCATGTGTCTACACCAAAAACAAACTTATTGAATTAATATTATATTATATATATAGTTTGATGTTATTATTTACATGAATTTTTTACATTTCAAACTTGAATTAAATTTAAGTTCAAAATATGAACATACCTGTGTAGGACGATCCTCAAAATATAGTAAATTTAGGTATGACCCCGTCCTAGATGCATGTGCCTCACCTGAAGTGGATGCCTAAGTATCCCTATAGCCCGAGCCTCCATGCTCTCTATTGGCCACTTTAGTGGCTGTGTGTGTAGTCTGCTGAGTGAGATGTCCTGAAAGTGAACTCAATGCTCCTAATGTTGATAACATGGTTTGTTGTTGAAATGCAGGGGGAACACTAGGAGAAGGAGGAACAATAGGAGCAACTGGAGCACGTCGCTGAGGATCAACACGTGCTCCTAGTCTATGTTGGGGCATGCCACGACCAACTCCCTGAAATGACCTCATATCAAAATAGTTGGGTTTTTTACCCAACTCAAACTTAGCCTATAACTTTCTCAAAAAGTATAAGGGCACCTCACTATTGCCATGAGGTGGAGTATCAAACACCATCCACCATCTCTCCCAAAAATGACCAGCTATATGTAGGTGCCTACACCATAAAATTGAAATTTGTTTTTTTGTGGGCGGTATTGGTTGGTTTGTTTTGGGGTTCACAAAATATTGGCATATGGCTTGTTTAGTAATTTTTAGGTCATTGATTTCTTTATATGGCAATCCATCTGCATAGAATTGTCTCATATCTTCTCTCCATCGATGGAACCTATCTAGGTCCACATCGATAGATCGAACAAAATCGACAACAGTTTGCATCGTAGATGCAAACCGTGTGAGATGTGGAGGGACTCTAGTCTCATTTTTTATGAGATCTATGTTTCCTTGAATGACAATCAGGTTTGCTCGAATATTCTCTCTTAGTTGATCCTGGTCAACTAGAGGAGGTGGTGGGGGGTTAGGCGGTGGAGAATGTGGAGGTGTGCTAGGGTTTTGTTCATGTGGTGGACTAGGATGTACATCGGGATCTATAGGGATTTCTTGATCAGGCATGAAATCCTCTAAATTAAATAGTGGATCCATCTAAGCAATGATATGGCAACTACATGTTAAACAATTAAAAAATATATATCAAAAAAATAATTAAATAATGCACACAATTTGAAAGTTATTTAAAAATCACTTTGAACATGCACAAATTTAAAATATAGTTAATTTGAAGACCATTCAATTTATAACATTAAAAAATCCATAACATTGAAAAATCATATAACATGTACACACATTAAATTGATTCCAGTGTGGGGTTGTTAATATGAAGGGTACAAATGAAATTATGGGGTTTTATTAAAATTTATTTAATCTCATTCATTATTTTCAAATAATAATAAAGATAAGAATGAAAAATTAATAGAAGACATTGAAAGGGACACATAGATATATATATGCTAGTGACCTAATTGCAATCTACAAAATATATAAAAAAGATGAATCAAGCTCCATTCACCAAATTTTGTGAACTTATTTTATCCCCTTAAGAAATGTCAAATTGCCCCTTAAGACACCGATTTACGATTTAGGGCGATAGGATGGCTTTTAAGGGGATCTATGTGTAGTAAGGTCCTAGGAAAAAATGGTCCATGGCTTAAGGGAATAAAATTTGGTGGAGTTGCCTAAGGCAACCAAATTTCATTTTAAGGTCCTACAACAAAATGAATACATGTATTAGTCAAGTATGACATATAATTTAATTAAATCCAATGACATAAATTGTTTTATCTAAATTTTCAAATTTCATGATAAGAGACACAAGTTCTCTATAGTGGGACAAAGTAGTTAAGAATAAATTATAAGTTTAACACTAACATTAAAATTTATAATCTCATTAATTGTTTTCAAAGAATACTAAAGATAAGAATGAAAATTTAATAGACTACAGTTAAAGGGACACATAGATATATGCTAGTGACCTAATTTCAATGTACCAAAAAAACAAAGATGAGCTTCAACTCTATTCACCAAATTTTGAGAACTTCTTTGATCCCTTTAAGAAATGTCATTATTAGGACCCCTTAAGACATAAATTTATGATTTAGGGTGATAGGATGGCTTAAGGGGATCTATGTCTAGTAAGGACCTAGAAGAAAATGTTCCATGGCTTAAGGGAATAAAATTTTGTGGAGTTGCCTAAGGAAACCAAATTTCATTTTAAGGTCCTACAACAAAATGAATGCTTTTAGGGTTTAGGGTTTATATTTCAATTATAACTAAGTTACATAAGTTACGATGTATTTTGCAACAATTAGGAATTTTAGATTTCAATTATATATAACTAAGTTGTTAAGTTACGATGGATTTTGAACCTATTTGGACCTCTACACACTCTTGGATGATTTAAAAAGGGAGAGGGGATCTAAAGTGATTTAGACCCAAATTTTTTTGTAATCATATATTTTTTGAAACTTTTCTATGGCATAGACTCTTCCTTCATATTTATATAAATTCTAGACACATGGGTTTTCAAAAAAGAACCTAACTGCCACTAAGTGAGGAATCAATTGATCAATGAACAATAAATTTAAATAAACTTAGAAAATAAACCTTTGGTTATAGAATTCACTTGCATTTACGAATCATCATCTATCAAGTTTGTCAAAAAAGTAATTTGAATTTTCCATTGAAATGTTCATGCTACAAGTTATCTTTGATACACTAGTTTAGAGAAAGTACAACATTTAGTTTTCCTAATCTAGAACAATGCCACTACACATGAGAGTTAAAATAGGAATTAGATTAAACACACAACCTATAGATCTTATGAATAATATCCTATAAATTAAGGTTTGAATATGATCATAATGCATCCTTACATTTAATTCACAAAGGATCTTGAATCCAAATAAGATTTGGGTAGAAATCATTCATGCTTCACATTTTAAATTTTATTTAATTTAATAACACTTATACAACTTGTCTAGCTCTATCCATATTGCACATAGTCTAGATCAACAAGTATGACTTGCATTTCTATGGAATTTCAATAAATTTTTACAAGTAAATGAGAAACCCTACTACCTAAACTTAGTGCTTTGAATAAAATACATGTGACATTCTAGGAATAGCTTCAATATATCAACAATTAGGAATAAATTAGATTTCAATTATAACTAAGTTGTTGAGTTACGATGGATTTTGCAACAATTAGGAATTTTAGATTTCAATTATATAACTAAGTTGTTAAGTTACGATGGATTTTGTTCACCTATTTGGACCTCTACACACTCTTGGATGATTTAAAAAGGAAGAGGGGATATAAAGTGATTTAGACCAAAAAAAATTTGTAATCATATATTTTTTGAAACTTTTCTATGGCATAGACTCTTCCTTCATATTTATATAAATTCTAGACACATGGGTTTTCGAAAAAGAACCTAACTACCACTAAGTGAGGAATCAATTGATCAATTCAATAAATTTAAATAAACTTATAGAATTCACTTGCATTTACAAATCACCATATATCAAGTTACTCGAAAAAGTAATTTGAATTTTCCATTGAAATGTTCATGCTACAAGTTATCATTGATACACTAGTTTAGAGAAAGTGTACAACATTTAGTTTTCCTAATCTAGAACAATGCCACTACACATGAGAGTTAAAATAGGAATTAGATTACACACAACCTATAGATCTTATGAATAATATCCTATGAATTAAGGTTTGAATATGATCATAATGCATCCTTACATTTAATTCACAAAGGATCTCATCCAAATAAGATTTGGGTAGAAATCATTTGTGCTTCACATTTTAATATTTATTTGATTTAATAACATTTATGTGTCTAGCTCTATCCATATTGCACATAGTCTAGATTCACAAGTATGACTTGCATTTCTATGTTTTTTTAAGAAAATACATCATACACTATATAAGCTTTAATATAACATTGATATAGAGTGATTACATGTTCATATCAACTAGCATCATGATATATACATTTATTAAATCAAGCACATAGTTTCGCATGAGGTACATTATTTTACTCCACTAATACACTTTCTCAAGTTAAACTATACAATCATGAAGCTTTTTGAGATAAAATTAGCTATCAAATTTATATTATGTGAATATATATTATAATTAAATCAATAATTTGTTGGTTAAAATATATATATCTATGCATCGATTGTTTGTACCTCCTTTAAATATAGTCAATTTTATGAATTTCATTGGTAGTTGCATGGATCACCAACGACATACCAAAGTGTACAGGTAGAACCTATGGACTATAAATTGTAATCCCTAATTTAGGGTTTTACGTAACTTATGTTTTAGGGTAAATAGCCTGTTTTAGGTTTACGTTTTAGGGTAAATGGGGTTTTAGGTTTATGTTTTAGGATTTAGGACCAAGGATTAACCTGTGTAAATTAGTTTTTAGAGACCTATGTAAATTTTGTAACCTAGGGTTTTGATTTCTAAGTTAAATGTGTCCAATTTAGGTTTATTTTTTATGGTTTTCAATTTACAATTTAACGTTATTTGTTTCATTTACATTTTTGATTTTTTAAATGCAATTAAAAACTATAAAAAATTGAACTAAAACACACTAAAGAAACAAAAACTAAATATTAATTACAACGACAAAAACAAGATACAAAGCAAAAAAAGGAAGAATTCAACCAACCTGGAGGTCACTAAGGTCGGGTGTGTTGACGGGAGGAGGTGGCAGTCAAAATTTTTACCAAGGACGAGCTTCAAAATGCGTACGCGATCAGGAACCTCTCCTTTTTGGCATGGCTTGAAACAGTGAGTGAAAATGAAACGCAACAATTTATTTTTAAAAAATCAATACTTTCAAAAAACATGTACACGTTTTTGGTTCACATACCCATGGCTGAGCGCGTATGCGTGCAGATTCCAGCTCGAGTATTCGATTCGTAACGCGGACGCATTTTCCAGATAACGCGTATGCATTTGTTTCAAAACTTTTTTTTTTAGCCCAAAATTTCCCCTCTTCGTGTACTCAACTTCTTGCTTTCACCCTTTTCCTAGACCTAGGTATTGAAGAACAAGCTTTTCTCTAAACAAGATGTTCAAAATCTCTAAAAAGATTTGGGTTTTGGAAGTAATAGAATGAATACAAACCGGGATTGTTCCTTGAAGCCTTCTTGTAAAAGTTGAAAATCAGTCTTTGTTTGACTTCGTATAACATAGAGAGACGTTTCTTGATGGGCTATCAAACTAAGGGCTTTCACCTTTGGTTTCTTGATCTTGATTTTGTGTGTAATCATTAGAGACACATGTGTGGGGTCCAATTGTCTTTAATCTCTGCTTAATGGATTATTTTTACCACAAACACACTCTTGATTAGCTTTCAAACTAAATGTCCGATGTTTCAACTTCGTCTCATTTGACAAGGTCTATTATGTGAAACTTTGATGAATTTAAGGCAAGAGTTACCTATTGTTTAACTTTAGTGGGAAAATTGAGATTTAAATTCAAGTGCTTAGAAACCTCTATGGATGTAATCCCAAGGGCAAGTAATAACACGAGAATTTGATCAATGATATTTTCTTCCTAAAGGGTTTGAAATTTTGAGGATCATGTTGAGTGTTTGTTTTCAAATGTTTTTGATCAAAGCACTATGTTTTCAAGCAAGAACAAGTACAAACCCTAGGGATGTGTAAGATAGTATTTGTTGGATCCCCACTTGGACAAGTCCAGCTACGCTTATCTTTAGCGAATGGTTAGATGCTTGACCCCACTGGCTCCCCTCCACGACACTCATTTATATGGGGTAGCTAAGCATCAACACCCATGAAACTCCCATGGCATGTTTTCCATTTCTACTAAAGACTGTAAAAGTGTGGGGTGGCTTCAGAATGACCGTTCTTGCACCAACAAATAGATTAAAGGATTTTGGAAAATTCTAGCACATGGGTTCTAGTAAGTACTTTCTGTTCATGGAGATTGACCCATACGACAAGAGTCCCCTTTCAAATCCATCTTGTCAGAATCAACCGCATGATACTGGTATTTCTTCCAATACCCACATTTATATCTCGGTTGGAAAATCTTGGCTTTAGAGTGTTATTGGTTGAGTCATTCCCTTGGGTGAGTACTTTTTCCCCAAGGCAAGCCCTCTAGGAAAAACAAAAGCAAGCAAAGATAAAATCCATAACTCGATCAATCTTTGACAACAGAAAGAAAGATAATATATGCGATGATGCCCTACTCACACTCACATGAGATGTTCAATTTTAAACCCAAATTGAAGTGTGTATGGGCAATTATTTATGCAACTTAATGTCACAAAATCCTTTTGATTCTCAAGATCGCTGTGAGGCACGAGAGAAGCACATACATCTTTTGATGATATTACTTTGTGTAAATAATTACAAAACAATAAAGTCACACATTCATTTTATCCTTCAAAGCAATGATTTGATTCATTTTAAAACACCAATATCAAGTGTGAAGTTTCTTGTTCAATTTTAGCCCAAATTGAAATCTAGTAGGTGTCTAAGTTTCAATTTTAACCTTTTACAATGAAAAATTGAAGCATTCTTTTTAAGCCCAAATGAAAATTAGTGTCCTAAAAATGAAAGGATAACACTTTCGTGAAAAGTGTTTAAACAAACACTAAAGTGTTAAAGAACACTTTAATCTTCCCAAGACATCATCTTCATTTCTCCTCCTTTTGTTTTCCTTCTTCGCTTTACCTTTGTTTTCCTTCGTTAGCCTTTGTACCTTCTTCGTTTTCACCTTTGCTTTCCTTCATTAGCATTTTTCTATTTCCTTCATTTTCCTCCCTTTCCTTTCGTTAGCCTTTGTTTGCTTTTGTACCTATAAAAAGAAAAGACAATTATGTGAAGATTAGAACATTGAATTCATTTTGATAATTAACTCCAAATAATAACATGATTTCAATTTGAAATGATTTGGACGATTAGAAGAAGAAAAGAAGGATTTAAATTGAATCATGCTTTGATATTAATTTTATTGAAGCGATACCACATTTGCTAGACCCCTTCCTTCTCTTATCACAATTTACTTTACTAAGGTCATTAAGTCCATGAATCTTTCAAAAGCACCCTCCCAATTTCAAATGTTGGCTATCATAACAATCACAATGATTTGATGAACTTTGCAAGCTAAAACATTAATGCTTAAGTGTGTGACTCCAAAATATAAATGTTTTGGCACTTAAGTCGATATCTATGCTTTGACTTTACTAAAGATTCACCCATATCACAATCATGGACACTTTATGTTGGGAACCAAAGCTAGGAATAACAAACATGGGTGATCTTAAACTTTTAATGTAGATTTGAAATATGAAGGTCTTTTTTTCTTTATTTTTTGAAGTGGTCCTATTATGGATGCCATTCCCAAGAAATGGTACTCAAGAAGACAAAAAAATAAAAAAAACGCACATCTGCCAGACCTTTATGCAATAAAGGCGTAATTTCAATAGCTAAGGGTAGACTGTGCTTGAGAGATGTGCCCTTCTCTTTGTGTTTTTAAGTGAACAATTATTATAAGTGCATGAGACAAGTGCGCTAGACAAGAAATAAATACAACCACTCCTTATTTAATGAAGAAATATTTCAAACCAAAACATTTTCAATTTTGTATGAACATCTAATATATGAATATAAGACTTTGTAGACATGTTTGGATAGCCCCCAAGGTGGATTGTAGTTACTTTCTATTTCCAAACAGGTTTGATTAAACTGAAGGAATCATGTCCTATAATTATTAATGAATGAAAGACTCTTACAGAAAAAAGGAGATCAAATCAGATCTATAAATCAATGGAGACGTCTAGGTGAATGTTCGATGAAAGGCATTAAAGGGTGACAACAGGACTGACTCTAAAGTCTCCTAAGCTCAGAATTATAAACTGCTTCTTACTAGTTTCGAGGCTGCTAATTGATTCCATAGTATATACTAATGTTGCAAACCCAATCAACGATAAGGACATAGACACAGGAGTCGATAAAAGTGAAATCCAGTCGAGCATTTACTAACGTGATGAGTTGCCAGCATTGTTTTTTTTTAAGAAAAGACCATACAAAAAGATGTTTTATATCCCACGAAGACTCCTTACTAGAAATGGCACGCAGAAACCTTTAAATAAACACTATTGGCAGGAGTGAAGTCATTTTCTGCGACTATTTCCCTCTTGGAATAACTATCAAACCTATGCAAAAGAGAACTACTTTCATAGGCATCTTTATAAGGTTTGTTACTGCTTGATATAATGCCTCAAAATGGTGCTTAATTGACTGACATGAAATCTAAAGAAAATTCCAGTAAATGGAGGAAAAGAAATGCGGATTTAACACAGGCAACAACAAGATCGATGCACAGAAAGATGACTCTATACTTGTACACAAAACAACAGTTCTCAACTTGCACATAATTAATGAAGACATGAGCATAGCATTGAATGAAGATGTAGTTTATTTATAAAAGCTTGTACTTATCTTAATCTGTACGCAACATTCAAGAGATAAATATAGTAGACTCCACTGCATGATAACAAGTGACTTATATATGTTGTCTTCTATGCTATCTATTTTGATCAATGAAATCTAATAGAAGTGATCTTTTATGCCTTATTTTACTTCCTACTATAGCTTCGGGGCGTTTCATTAGGCCGTTGTAAGCATATCAATGGATTTCAAAGGTTAGAAAACTACCCACTTTAAATCTAGTTGATGCTCATCCCAATGGTATTAGTTCCATAACCACATACAATGGTGAAAAGAAACCAAAACAAAAATTTGACAGCGTAAATACCTCTTGTAGCAGATATAGTTGGATATATGTTGTCAATATCAAATAACAAGCAAGACACTCGCAGTCAAACCAAAATGATTAGATTATAAATGGAAAGACAAACATATCCAACCAGCTATCCATTCTAAGAGCCAAAAAATTAGCAGATACAACCTTGGCTTACAACGAGAATTTTCTATTAGTAGATTTTTGATAAAAAGAATAAACACCACAAGCTTTTAAATCGAATGGTTCTGACATAGAAATGATGTTAGATTAAAAAAAAAAAAAGCCCTCCTTCTAGAGCCACATGTGAGCATCCTTTAAAATCTGCAAATACTAAACTTCAAGCATGGGTTAAAGTATTCTACAAATCCATCGAAATGCTCTTATGGAATAACATGTGAATGCTTCAAAATGCAACAAATGACAAGAGAAAACTAAAGGCATTATAAAAATAATAACAAGTACCTATTCCATAGTGGATTGGTGTCAAATATGCAAATGACCCTTTCCCAATCCTTGCTCAAAAGCTGAAATGATGCAAATGCCAATATGATGAAGAGCAAAATTAGTTCTCAAACCAAGAGAGTAACTTTGCATAAAAGTTGTAGACCTCTTTGATGAAGAATGAGGTCCTTATTTATAGATTTTCTTGATGAGAGATTGGCCAAATGGGTGAATGTGGGACTAAATGTAAACCAATGAAAGGAGGCCACTTGTCAAGTTGCCATAGGTTGAGGGATGTGCAAGATTTGGGAAATGTGCCCAAGAGAGGGAGTTTCAAATTCAAATTTGTGCAATAAATTTTGAGAGGGGGACATGAAAATGGGAAATTAATACAATGTTGGAGGGGACAAGTCCCCTTGTCCTCATTTTCAAACTTGAGGGAATATTCCCCATAAATGCCACGTTGAAAGAAAATAAGGAATTTAATAAATCAATAAATTGATTTATTTGTGCAAGTGGGATTATCTAGAGGATGTGGTGGGTGATTAGGTTAGACTAATTAGGATTAGGTTAGCTTAATGATGATTAGGATGATTTTGACTTTTATGACTTAAATATTTGATTTATTTAAATCAGAAAAGGATGGAAAATGCATTTGTATTTAATTAAATGAATGTTTGATTTATTTAATTTGAGGGATGATGTGAGACAAGTTGATTTATTTAATAATCATTATTTACTTGGTGAATGGATTTGATGAGTTTAATTAAATTAATGAGTGGATGAATGTGAAACCTGGTTTACTTGATGAATGAACCTGATTGAATGCATAATGCTAATTCTGCATGTCTACAGAAGTCCTATAAGTGTTAGTACTAAAAAAAAATCACATAAAACAAGAAAAAAATCACATAAAAGATTGATGCATTACTTAACATGATATTTTACTAAAATAATGTTGCAATAATCTAACTAATTCTTATTTTGATTAATTTTAGGTGTTGAATGCATACGACAACTAAGAGGGGGGTGAATCAGTTGTACATTGAAAGATAAAAACCTTCATTAACAGTTCAATCCTTATGAATCCTTACACTTTTGTACTACTTTAGCATTAGTCTCTTAAAGCATTAACAACCATTAAACCTTTCTCATGCATTAGTAGAATGTAAAGATGAGAAACAAAAATGTAGACACATCCAAAAACATGAGAAAACAAGATTTACGTGGAAAAACCAAGAAGGGAAAAATTGCGGTGAGGATTAGCTCACAATATAAAGTAATTGCATCATTGAATACAATAGGCTCACTAATAGAGGGTTCACTTGCAAAAATTAAAAAAAAGGGGGGTATGTGTAGGATCATGATGGGCCAAAAAGTGGCGATATGATGGCTATTTGTAGGGTATGTGGCTGACGACTTTTTTTTACCCAAAATTGATGAAACAAAGAGGGTTTTTAAAGGAGTTTCTTAGCTTTCCAAAAATATAAATTAAGCTTTACTTTGAATTTAATAAATAATTATTATTCATTTTCTATTTGAATTACGACTAAAGTTTTGATTGATAGGTTGATTGAAAAACAGCTTTCAAATAGTATCACATTTTTTGAATCTAAAAAATGTGTGCATTCTATGCTTCTCATACTATAAGATTAAAAAAAATGAATTTCATGAAGTTTTGACCAAGTGAAGATGGTCATACATACAATTTTTTTTATTTTTTGAAAGTTGTAATCAAAAAATTCATAATTAATTATTTACATGGAAAAAAATTACAAAAATATATGCATCACATTGAGACATGAGTCTTCCACTTTTATCTAAAATTTTATAAAAAAATATTATCATTTTATTGTGGTTAGGGTGGTCAGACAGACACCTCCTTATTTTTTCCCTGAAATTTAAATTCTACTGGATTGAAATTTCAAATTTTCACCAAATAGATTTAAAAAAAAAAAACCTAGTATTTTAGAGGCTACATTCAATTTACTACAGATTCTATTCTTACATATTTTTGAAATAATATAGATAAATTATTTAAATTTTTATGTCAAGTTTCCTAACTCTGATTTTTTTGAATTTTTCACCTCATAAGGGCCTATTTTTTCCATGATGATCCTACACATACCCAGGCCTTAGTGCTAGATTAGAAAGAAGAAGATAAAATATTGTTACAATGAGAAATCCATCTTAAAGAAAAATAAAATATCCACTACTACTTCACCAAAACATTCACACTCTCTTTGTTTAATGTATACACCTTTTGCTCACCACTTCCAATAGTCTTAGGTATTAAGGCTCACACAACATTTCAAACTTTCAAATTTCACATCTCATCACTTCACAAAACACACATCACTCATACATCCTACATCAACTGATCACTCATACATGCCATCCTCAACCTTGAAAACTAATAGAGCACACCCACTTTCCAATTCCGTTCAAGGATAACCGTAGAGATCTCAATGCAAAGGTGAAGGATATCTTGCAATAAAGGTGTCCTAGGGGCTGTTTGTAAACTAATAAAAGGTTCACCACCAAGTAAAGACTTGGAAATACAAATGCAATGCAAGAAGTAATACTAAACCCTAATATGATGCAATGCTTCACTAAATGACCTAAAAATGCAAATGAAACAAAATAGAAAGTTGTAAGATAGAATGTGTTCACCTGGGAATCTGAAGATGGTTGAATGGAGCTCCAAAATGTAGGAAATATGGACTTTAATAATGAGTGGGACTCATACACCTAGCTAGGTGAATCAGTCCCAGATTTGGGTTTTTATGCGAAAATAGGAATCTAGCAAATGGGTATCTAAATCTATAAAAATCTAAATTTTGACCTAAACTTGGACTCATTCGCCAAAAGTGGTGAATCAGTCTAGTTAGGATTTTTTGAAACTTCAAAGTTTGAATCTACTCTTCTCAGTCTCCTCAATCTACTTCTTAAGGCTTCTGAATCCAAATCTCTGTAAATCAACTAGTAGGTGTTCTCCAATGTTCTCCAATGCTTGATAATAACTTTGAAAACTTTAGGCACTTTGACAACTTTCTCCAAGCTTGCTCTTCAATGTGTCAACCTAAACCTGCAAATCACACATTGAAGAGGGGGAAAAATGTTGATTTGTTAGTGGAAAAGGCTTTGCCTTGGTCAAATCCCATTTTGTTAATCAAACCTTGAAATGAAATGGAATAGTAATGGACAATGATGAGTGAACAAAATATGATGTTGCAACTCACCAAACTCTAGCAATGAAGTGTCACAAAAATGTATGACATGGCTTTGATGGATGTATACCTTGACTCTTGCTTGAATGTGATAGATCTTGAATCAAATGTCAGCTTGAATCATAAAATCCTACATCACAATTGTTAGCTCCAAAACAAACATGATCCATGAAGTCTTTGGCATGATGCTTGATACTTGAATAATGCTCTAAAATGCTTGATAATCTGCTCTTGAAGACTCTTGAATGCTCTTGTGAACTCAAACTTGCTATAACAATGCTCATTCAACTTGCTAGGTGATTTCTTGAATTCTTATGTGAAAATGAGTGAAAGAACATTGTATTTATACTTAATTATGCAAGCATTCCCAAAATTACAACACTATAAGCTGACAACAAATATAGGAGAATAAAATCCCACCAAAAAATTGACTTAATTTTAGTTTTGGACCATACAGGACTCATTCGCTGAAGGTGGTGAATGATTCCCATTACGCATAATTTATGGGACCATTTGAAAAATGATTAGAAAGGTATGAAACCAGGTTTGGTACCCAAAAAACTAGGTAGGAATCATTTTCCCAAGGTGGCGAATGAGTCCCAGATCACTAAATCTTGGCCACACAAGCTGAAAACACCTTAATTATGATTGGATGTTGATTTTTGTCAAGATTATCCTTGAAAAGATACATTAAATGAGGCTTGTGGATGCAAAACAAGGCCAATTAAATCGTAAAGAAGCCCAATTATTAATTACAACCCTAGAAAAGTGTGAAAGTGTGTTACAACACTTTACAACACTCCAAATAAGGCACCAATAATCCCATTCAATTCACAAGGACCCAAGACCTAATTGCAAAATTAAATCAAGGCCATGTTAGGGGGAACATTTTTCCATCATTACAACAAGAATTTGGTGCCTATCAATTTGATGAGGTAGACCCAACATAGTGTTGGAAATATTACATTGATAACTAATTCGTTAAGCCCATATCCATCTGCATCAAGGTGGTTACAGGAGGTTACACCCACCATCCTCTATAAATGTTTTCCTTTCATATCAATAATCAATCAATTACATTTGGACTATCAATATTCAAATACATAATTCACTTCATATGGTATGAGAGCCTCTATGCTTGCATTGAAGTTTATATATTTTTGAGAGGTTGATAAGCACTAATGTAGAAAATGTAAGAAGTGTAGGATTTGTAAATCGAGTCAAATTGCATTTGAATCCTAGAGAAAGAAAGTGGATGGACTAGAAACTTATCTAATAGTGACAACAATCTATGTGATGGCATTTGGGTTTGCATGAAAGGAGTGGTAGTATTGCATTGGAGGTGTGCTTTTTATTGTAGCCATGATTCATTCCATAGTAGAAATATTTGAAGTTTGAATGAAGTTTGCTTTCCCTAAGTATAATTTAATCATAATAGTGATATTTCTACGAAACATGTGAAGGAGAAACATGGTCTTTAGAGAAGTAATAGATAGGCATAACATAAAAATAAAAGAATAAGGTGCGGCATAGTATGCAAGTCATATATGGATTGTTAATGCTAGTACAGTCTCAAATTGATTCTATTGAAATCTCTAGACAATGATTTATAGCCAATATATATGTTTGATGGGAGTATGATGATTGATTAAGATGGGATAAAGCTATGAAAACAAGGTTGTTGGATCTTTGTAGCATGTAAGTTCATAGTTTCATTTTGATGCTAAAGTTTGTTTTAGCCATGCCTTCTATTACCTTTACATTTATGATTCAATGAGAGACATGAAGAATCTAGAGAATCCTTACTTATTGGATCAATTGACTGGCCACATACTAATAGAATTTACACCTAGTCATGTTGATGTTACCATTCAAGTGGAGTGGATACATAAATTGTTACATAGTTGTTTGTATGTGTTACTTATTAGTTGTAACTTGGGTGAAATTTTCTTTGCAAGAGAATATGTAACTCCAATTAGTTTTATGGGGATTGTAAGATGTCAAGCAGTTGATATATGTTCCTTGATTTATGCCAATTAAGTAATCTATCTTACTACCAATGCTTGGGAAAGTGCATTTCAAAACATTAAAACAATTTCTTAGCCTCTTGTAGATGTGTTTATCAATGTTTCCAAGGACCCTCAAATAGTTATGCCAAGACTTTTGGGGCCATCTTTCTATTCCTGATGAGGTCTCTAAAGACTTTTCCATGATATTAAATGGATAAAGTGAAACACGATCATACTAGAGGCTAGTGGCACTAGAGGATAGAGGAATTTCCATCATCTCAAGTTAGCTTCTTGCTTTGAGATGATGTTTTGTGTGAGAAGAATTTTTGGCTTTATTTTATTTTCTTTGTTATTGCTAACAAATTTGAAGATGCATGTATTGTGAAGTTTTCTTTTTGGAGACAAGTAAGGGGTTTGTTGAAGGGCTTAGTATGGATTTTTTCCCAGATAGTTCATGAGACTATGACAGAGGATTACACCTTTTTGATGGTTGAGGAGACAACTTGGAGGATGGTTCTCTAGTAATTACGATCAAGGACCAAGGGTTATACCTTTACAAGGGTCAAGGAGACAACCTATAGAATGGTTCTCTAGTAATAGAATTCGCTTCACATAGAGGAGGTATAAGAGATCATTTTTTAATTGGTGGTATTATAGTTTATGTAGTGGTTTATTTGTATTGGTTCTTGTCATTGTGTATATTCAAGAAAATTTTAATGTTTAAATGTATAAGATATATTATATAAACTACAATTGGTTCAACCAATGCACTTTCTTTTAGTGCAAGTGCTATTATATATCTCTATGCCCCTATCTATCTTTATATCTCTACCTCTCTCTTTCTCTCTTCTCATATATATCTCCCTCTCTCTATATCTCCTTATATCTCTATATCTACATCATTCTATCTAACTATCAATATCTCTCTCTCTCGCTCTCACTCTTCCTCTTCCTCTATATCTATATATTTATTCCTCTCTATCTCTCCCTTTATCTATCCCTCTCTCCCTCCCTCTCCCTCTCTTACTCTCTCGCTCTCACCCTATTGCAAACATAACATTAGCCTATTTATAATGGGCCTAATTATCTTCCTAATTCAAAGTTTTTTTTTCAATTGTGTTTCAATCCCTATAAGTTGATGCATAGTTGATTTGAAGCTATCACTTATCCATTGAGACCTTTATTGGACGAAAAACATCATTTATTAAAGAAAAGGAGAAAATAGGAATTTATTATAGACATTTCTTCTTTCTCATTGGTGAAGTAGGAATAGACAAGATCTTACTTGATATCATTATTAAGTTGTACAAGTTATTTGAAAACCATAGTAAGGTCAAGCTTATAAATTGTTAGAGAACCTCTCTAACATCTTTAAGATTTGCATTAGGAACCAAAGAGTAAGGGGGTTTATATAAAGGGGTATAAATATATATCAATATTTACTTTCATGTGGATTTTTTTTTATAAACTTAATAAAGGTTCTTTGGTTTGCATTTTACAAGCCTACATACTACAAATATAGTTAAAGCATCATGAAACTTTGCATATATAAGGTAGGCTTGATTCAAAGACCAATTACGTTTATATTATTTATTCTCACTAATATTTTTGGAGCCTTAGGGATCACAATTAAAATTCTATCATATCCTTAAGTGAAGAAGTGTTTCCCTCCCATATGAATTTGTTCTTATTGTAAAGTATGTAATAACGAGTCTTAGCTCCAGGCTATAGTTAACACATATCCCTCATCTTGATTAGTAAGCATACTTTTAAAGATAGTAGAGTGTCATTTTGATAGGGACAATGAGAATTCATTAATATTAAAAAGATAGGGTGCAATCACAATAGAATAACCCTAGTTATTAAATTCAACATAATAATAAGGATAAAAAATTTAGGTTAAAGTATTGCAAAACATAACAAATGAATATTCTTCCCACAAACACTCCCATAAAGAAATTATTTTCAAAAAGGTCTATGAAACACACAGAGATGCATTTGCATGAATAAAAAGAGAACAAGGAAATACTTCACACCTTCAAGATTATGTTTTCTTAAGAAGTGTGCAAATGAAATCCATGATCAACCCTTTATAGTAGTAAGGAAATTTTAAAAATAATTGGTAGAGTCAAAATCCTTAAAGAGGATAAAATATTGGAGCATCTTGATCTAATCTCAAGGACAAAGCATGATTGGATTCAATCATAGCTATTTGAGTCTCACCAATCAATCCTTAATATGATCAAATATCTCACAAAATTTTAATGGGTTTTCCCCTTATCGTAGACCTAAGGATTATGATCTCCAAAATAAAGCTCTATTGCATCCAAATGACTAGGGAGCATAAAATTAAAACTTATCAAGATTACAAATTGGTTCATCTCAAATCCATAGAGGAAGATTAGCACCTTTCCTTAGACCCATTTCTTCATTCTTAGGACCACTCAATTGAGATTATTAATTAGGCATCCATTGTCCCTTAAAATTTAAACTTGAAAATCTATGAATACCCCTTCCTTTCACATAATGAAATAATAATGTGCCTAACCTTGTTCTTCTTACCCTTCTACGTTTGAGCCGATATTTTTCCCTAATTCAAATTGAATTAGGTGTAAAGAGAAAACCAAAGTTGACATGTACTATAGACATAAGAAACACAAAGCATATTATTCTTAGTTTCATATACATAACATTGGACTCCTATTTATCAAACCAAGTATAGTGAAGAATCAAAATAATTGAATTGAAGGGAAATAAAATAAACTAAAGATGATGCAATAAATCAATATTATACTATAAACATGAAGTATGGATAGATAAGCTTTTTATATTTGATTTTACCTATAACTTTTAAAATTTAAATTTAAATTTAAACTTTTACAATTTTAATATAATTTTTTTTCCTAAATATTTTATTCAAAGTAAGACCAACATTTTCTCTAATTGACCTTCCACACCTCTTCGACTTACCTACACAAAAGTACAATTACTAGTTTTATTTTACCATTTACAATTTCTAACTTTAATACCCATGCATCCAAGACACTCGTCAAAAATACCTAAACAATAATCTTGTATATGAACATAATTTCGAATTTTTTGGGTCACAAAAATCCTTAGAGATTTGACTTGTTGGAAACATTTTTCCTACCAATTAAATTGTGTATAAGGTGTATGAAAATTTGTAATGAGGGCGTGGCTAATATTTACTCGTATTGAGAAAAAAAAATGTTCTTACTTGCAGTTGCCAACGCATATAGATGCATTAAAAACTTTTGTAGCATTTAGTACCCATATTGCACAAATAAGAACAAACCTCGGATAACTATCATAATGATAAGGTTTTATATCATTTCTATATTGCATAGTTTACCTACTTAGACGCAGAAAGCATATCTTTCAAAAGAATTAATGTCTTAATTTCAATTGAGTTAACCCTCAAGGTGGATGAGAATTGCTACTTTAACGGTTCAACCTCAAGAATGATGAAGCTTTTATTCAACACAGCTTCTAAGCAACTGATAAGAAAGAAATTAATCAAACGGTGTAAGAACAGCCTAAGAGGGTCATAATAGAATCTTCTCTCAACATAATGGCCAACTACATCTGACAAAATTCCTAATCCTTCATGCTTTTACGGATTCTCTGTTCCAAAGCTCCCATTTTGGCACAGGCTTGGACTATGATTGTAAATGTAAACAGTGCCATTAATCTCATGTTAAACAGTGCCATTAATCTCATGTCTTTATGGAGTTGTTTAAATGTGTTTTTTATTTTAAGTTTAGGCAGTTGGAATTTTCCCATGCATAAATTTTACTATGGAAAAGGGATAATTTGGAATCTTTTCCTATTTTAATGGAGCAGTTTCTGTTTAGGAATTGAAAATAAGGACAGGTCCCCATGCGGCTGCTTAGCTTATTTTGACTAGTAGCCACTGATTAACTTATTTAGGAATTATTTGTGGAGCTGGTGCCCCCCTGAATAGTTAATTTTGCTGCTTATTTGTAAGGATAGGGGGCTGGAAATAAGCAACAATTATATATTGCCAAAAATCCATGTGACCCCACAAATTTCTTCCATTTTTTTTTAATATTTTCTTTCAAAAAAATTTGACTATTTTTTACTACACAAATGATTATTAATACTATAAAACAAATTTAAATTAACTACTTGAAAAATCTAATATAAATGAGGTCATCAACTCCACAAAGGTCACCAGCTTAACTTCTGCAGCGGGGGAACTTTGAGCTATACGCGGGTCAGCAGGAGATATTTTTAGAAAATTAAATTGACTTACATCCAGCAAATGGCCTCTGTTAACGGTGAACAGGAAAGCGATGGGTTACGGCTGGCCCCACATGAGCCACCCAAGCAGTTAATTTTTTTTATGACATATATTTATTTTGTTTTTTATTAAAAGTCCAAGGTTTTTGAAAGAATTCTAATATTTTTTATAAAGAGAAAGATATAGCAATAAGCATAATAAAACAGCAAGGAAAAACAAGGATAGAACACAAAGTATAATCAGACAACAAACAACAACCAAGTAGTATCATTATAAGACTATTAAGCTTTACAAAATAAGAAACGCCAATCAACCAGCTCAAGGCGGTTTAAAAAATGTTCCAAAACTTTCTGCTGTATCCTCATACAAGAATTCCTCTCCAGAAATTGTTTTCATCTTTTTATTACAAAGAGAAGACACAAGACACTAACTAGACCAGCTACAAAAACCTCTACACTTATTCTGCTAAAAACTATATATAAATATAAATTATATTTTCTCATTATCTTTAAATAAAATTTAATTAAAAATATCATAAAAAATTACAAATAATATTAAGTATTTATTTTATTTAATATAATATCTTTCGGCCCCAAATACTTGTAAAATAATTTTGAATATAAAGATAATTTCAAACATTTCTTTGGCCATTAAAAAACGTAGAGTTTTGACTTGTTTAAAACACTTTTTTGCCAATTAAATTGTCTGTAAGCTGTTTCAAATTTGGAAATGACCTGATTCCCATCATCTAGATTTCTTGGCTACAATTTACTCGTATTTAGAAACTAAATGTTCTTTTGTTTTTAGCTGCCCATACATATAAATGCATTGAAAATATGTGCACTATTTAGTACAACTTTGGATAATGATAAAAATTTATACTATTTCTACATTGTATAAATTACTTAGTCGCACAAAACATACCATTCAAAATAATTAATGTCTAAATTTCAATACAGTTCACCCTCAAAGAGGATGACTATTGGTATTTGGTCGGTTCAGCCTCAAGAAGGATAAGGCTTTTATTCAGTACAGATTTAAAACAACTGATAATAAAAGAAATAATTCAATCAGAGTAAGAACAGCCTTAGAGGGTCAAGATAACGTCTTCTTTCAACAGAATGGCCTGCCTATTTACAGAAATAATGAGGGATTAATGCCCTACTGGTGCTGGTGCTGGTGCCATAATGGACTTGATTACCTGCACAAAAATTTAAAACCTACTTTTTGCAGGAGTATCGTTACTATAATACTTTTGCATGTAGACTGGAAATGGAATGCCTTTAGATAAAATAGATCTTGTGAGAAAGTAGAGAACCTGCGGGTCTCATCGCCATGTCTTTGACTCTGCCTTTGCCTCTAGAGCATGGTGTGAAGGACAAATCTGACATCTTATATTTGCTAATGTGAACAAAAAGGTTATATATAAGCTGTTGTATTTGAAAGTGACCTCATCATCTCCACACCATCGCTTCATTACTTGTATCAGATCCTCTGTTGCTACCATAATCCTCATGATCAGAGATTAGAGTTCATATAAGCAGATATAACATTAATTCCATGGATTTTGAGAGATTCAAACTTGCCTCTGTTTTTGCAAATGGACAACTCCAGAAATTTTTATTAGTATGTGTTTCTTATAATCACTTTTCGTAATCAATGAGCTGTATGTTATGGTGATATATGACGTGGTAATAGTATTTGTCAATGAGTTTTTGAGGCCCTTAGAAATCGGGTTTAACTGAACCACGCAAATGTTTCCTTTATCTTTATTTAACATATTATTTATAATAATTATATATGTATTATATTATATAGTTAAAGCATATTATTTATTATATTTATATTAAAACACAAAATTCAGTATAAGGGTGTGAGGTTCCATGCATCTTAGGATGATTTAGCCACAAAAATTATCAACATTTAAGAACATATAATCAAAATAGTTTCTACACAAGTCATATGGATGTATGTCAAACTAGAGCAAGGGTCATCCCACAATAATGGGTTACACTTTTTGGCCAAACTTGACATTGAAATCAATATTTTCAGAGAAAACTTCACTTTCTAACACTTATAGTAGGTAAACTATTAGGAATTTGAAAATGATGCAAACTAGTGATTTGTGAGATTTTTTCTGTAGATTTTAAATGTATTTGTTTAAAAAAAATTGAAATTAAATTGTAATTTTTTTGCGTCTCCTTTGATAACTAGTTTTTAATAGTAAACAACATTTTTCAAAAGTGGTGTGTACTTCAGCACGCATAACTTTTTTTCTACAAAGGATAAAATTCTAATTCTTTTTAATTTGGTTGGTAACACAAGTATCTAATTCTTTCATTTTGTTTCATAGCATTTTGTTGAATATTTTTCTTTTAATTAAGTTTTGAAGTCAAAACATTTATAATTTAGACATAGGTGCACTTCGGCTCGTATAACTTTTTTGGTATCTATTGAAATTCAATTTTATTTTTTTGTTAGAACGAGGGCATCAATACCTAGTGGATATATATTTTTTAAAATTTTTTTCCTCAAATTTACTATTTTTCCACAATGATTTTTCATCGAATTTGACATTAAGTGAAAAACCTATGTACAGAAAACTAAAAAATAAAATATAAAATAAAAACAAAATATTTTAAATTTATAGTCGGGAAAGTATGTTTCGATCACTACAATCATCCAACTTGATCACCCCCCTTCCCATTAGTAAGGGGTGAAACATTAGAACTCCCCTTATATTGTGCAAAAGGGGGTTCATTAGAAGGGGGGTGGTTCATTCGAACCCCCTTCATTAGAAGGGGTAAACCATTTTAAATTTTTTGATGAGCATTTCTAATTTTTCTTCATTCGAAAAATTGTAACCCACTATTGTGGGTTTACCCACAGAGAAAGAATGGGTATAATGAAAATAGAGCATGAGAGATGTAGGGAGAGAAATAAGAGAGAGCTATGCAAAGAGATAGAGAGGGAGAGTTAGATATAATGATATAGAGAGAGATGGGCAAAGAGATAAATCCCCATTAACATGTGCCATCTTTGAATTGTTGACACATAATAGTTGCTCAAAAATTAGACTTTGTTTCCCTTTATATCTCTTATTTTTCTCCCATCTCCTATCTGTCGCTATTTTTCTCTCAATAAATGTATCTCTTTCTCCTTGTATATCTTTTATTTTTCTCCTATCTATCTCTCTATTCTTAAATATCTATAAATGTATATCTTTCTCTCCCTATCTATCTCCCTCTCTCCCTATTTATCTCTCTCTATTCCTCTCTTTGTAAATATCTCTCTCTCCCCATTTATCTCCCTCTCTCCCTATTATCTTTCTCAATTCTTCTCTTGTTAAATTTATCGCTTTCTCTCCCCATCTATCTCCCTCTCTCCCTATTTAATTTCCTTTACATCTCTATCTCCTCTATCTCTTTTTCTCTTTCTCTTGCCCTCTCTCTCCTACATTTCTATCTTTCCCTCTATATCTCTTCTCTCTCTTCTTCATGTGTTATCTCTCTTTCTATATTCCCCTCTCTATGTTGCATTGATTTTGCTAATGACACACCAAAGAAAAATAAAATGTAAAATTTGTAGTTAAGAGGAATTTTCTCTTTGAAAGAACAAGTTGGGTGTACTTTCATGGTCATTGCTTTCCTAAGAGTTGCTTTGATATAAGTAA
Source organism: Sequoia sempervirens (assembly GCA_007258455.2). NCBI lineage: Eukaryota > Viridiplantae > Streptophyta > Pinopsida > Cupressales > Cupressaceae > Sequoia > Sequoia sempervirens. The sequence goes on from VDFB02011485.1 coordinate 22,488, forward strand.
TTTCTAATCTTGATAGATAATAATTCTTCCAACACATATGTATCAAGACATTGATGGACTAGAATTTATTATACTAAAATCTATAAATATCTCATCTCATTACAAAAGAAGGGCCCATTTCTATCATCACATAATTGTATCAGTATCAAGTTAACATGTATAATACAACATAGCTTACCACTAAAAATTCTTTGGAAAAATTTATTCTATGATATGTATGGTATCCATCATACCTACATATCAGCCTACACTGAAGTCCTTGTCAATGCATTGACTAGAAAGAATTTCACCTATTATTTTTTGGGTAAGAAGTAATGAAGCTTTATACTTGGAGACCAATAAAGAAATCCACATTTTCAACTTGAATCTAATGGGTGACACTTGACACCTAAACTCAATGTGATCAAATTATATCGAAGAATTTTTTTTGGTAAAATTCCCTTAAGATATGTTGTCATGGCTTTCTACAATCGTAGAATATGCACATAATGGATTTGTTGAACAATCCTTGGAAAGTTTCACACAAATGCAATCAACATGTATAAATTCAATCTAAAAAACCTTCACCTACCTTGTCCTTAGTTGTGCCAAAATATGAGCTCTATAATAGGGTATGACATCTATCACAACATAATAGAAAGGAATGTTAGATGTTGTAGATGCAAAATTAACTATTAACCTCTCTTCTCTCAATATCTATTTCCTTTTTATCTCTCTTGTCTCTCTCTCTCCCTATGCCTCTTGGTTTCTCTATCTCTCTATCTCTCTATATCCTCTTTGTCTCCATCTCTCTTTGTCAATATGTGTCTCTCTATCTCCCTCTTCCCTCTTTGTATATCCATCTCTTTCTCATGTCCTCTCTCTTCATTCTTTATGCCTCGTGCTATTTTTTTCTCTATCTCCTTTCCCCCATATCGCTCTCGCTCTTCCCCCTTTATCTCTCCCTCTTTCTATCCCTATCTCTACCTCTCTCTATACTACAAACATAACATGAACCTATTGGTAATGGAGTCTAATTATTTTCCTTATTCAAAGATTTTTTTCAACCATGTTTCGATCCTTGTAAGATGATGCATAGTTGATTTGAACCTATCACTTCTCTATTGAGACCTTTGTTTTGCAAATATCATTTGCTAAATGACCTGCCAATTGACCTCATGTACTGCACAAATGTAGGCAATTTTTTTCCCTAATTGACCTTCCACACCTCTTCAGCGTACCCATTGCATCCCAAGGTGCGATTGCTAGTGTATATGTTGAAATGGTCAATAGTTATTTTATATAGCATTATTAAAATATGGTAAATTGCAACATTCCACCTCTTAATACACAAGTAAACTCAAGAATTTACGAGAAGGTAAATAAACTTAGTAAACATGAGAGAGAATTTTTTTATTTTTTTTAAAGTGAAAACATTTGCATAAGCACAAGAATAAAGTACAACTTTTCCAAATAAATTCAAACTTGAATTTGCATGTAATCATAACTAGAATCAAGCTAATTCCTTACAGAATTCATTTATATCACATAAAATAAATTTGACATAAAGAAAAGTTTTACCTCATAGGTTTTCATATCATAAGCCAGAACATGGAGTTCACTGCATTTGGAATGTCGATCTCTATCTTCACAAGCCTGAGAGAGTCTACTGCTACATAGGGAGAGCATCATTCGAGTGCTTTTCCTCCAACCACGGACTCAAGTGGTCCCCCACGCACTTCCAAACTAGAAGTAACCCAGCCCTTCTCGAAGAGTATAGATATAAGGAATTGCAAAGTTTCACCATCTGAGTCCTAGTGATGTGTACTACAAAACTCAATCGACCATACAACTCTAGATCCCTTCTATCTAAGTATGATCATTCTGATTGGTCGTTCCATCTAGACACACACCTCTGACTCGTCTTAGAAACTATCTCATCCTATAGTTTTTCTTACTTTATTTGGTACTCTAGTCTCAAATTAGTCATTATAGAATATCCATTCTAGCCAATCTGACTTAGAACTAATCCTTAATCTAGGATATTCATTCAATGTAAAGATTTAGGTATTTCAACCCTTTTAAAAGTCCCTTATTACATCCTTGCAATATCTAGGGTTTATGACTTCCTGTCATTTTACTCTGAAGATTCAATACCCAACATCTTGATGCGTTAAATCGAGTTTCGACATTATCGTAGAATCTCTTAAGGTATTATAAAGACTTCATGTCTTGTTCTATGGTTTTCCTTGACCTTTCTCTGTCAACAGTATATATATGTACAATGTCATATCCGACATAAGCATTATAGATTTCCTATATCCTTCTTGTTTCAATTCTAGGGTTTAGCTTCTCTAACACAATACATGGAAATATCAAACATCCTTGATTTTCAAAAGGTAATAACATAAGTGTAATTAATCATAAGAAAAAATTGCTTCTGGTCTTTCCTAGACCACTTGACATTGTTTGAGTTCACATTTTACATACATGAATAAACATAGTATTCAATCTATTTCTTTACCAATATAATATCTAACAGAATACTATCATTTCATATCAATAGTCTTGATCTAAGTCAATCTTCCAACATAAGTTAGGTTTCACCTTCTCACCCACTCTCAGGTGTCTTTAGCCATATGGACAACACCATGTCGTCATCAAGATGTACATAAGGTTATAAAAAGTATAAAGACATCCTTTTCAAATACCCCACCAGGGTGTTTCCTATAAGGAATATATCGAGGGAGGAAAGAGGTTTTTCTTTTCCAAGGACCCGATTATTAATACAAAGTCACTCAACAAGTAGTTAATAAAAGAGCTCAAGAATAGTTATACATTACTCGAGTAAGCATTCTTGATAGAAAATCTAGGACTTAGTTGAGCTTCAGTCCTTTCTTCCATTTATTTACTTCTCAGTTAGTCAAGCTTGGTTCACTACCAACCACAGACTCATGGTTTGATATTACCTTTTAAATAATGAAAAATAATCTCATAATAAGCAATGATGGTTTCATTCTGCATTCCCAGCCATATCTATGCCAAGAAGGGTTTGAGGGTAACATACCTCGACTACCTTTTTAAACATCTAAATCACTCTAGAACAATCAAGAATTAAGCTTTCTCGTTGTCGACATTCTAAATAAATCTCACAAAGATTCATACATGAAGTGGTTTATAGGCAAGATTGCCCCACTACTGGTTTCATAATCATTGTTGTTGCAATGTATACGTATATACAAGGATAAGGCTATATCCATTCTAAAAGAAGAAAGATTGCTTTACTTACCATGTACGCAATAACCCGTCATCTCTCGACTATTCTGAATTTGAGCTTGTAGTTAATATAGATGTAACAAGAATTTGGTTTAAGCCTCCATGCTAAGGAAATTTTTTCTTTAGCTTCCTTCTTACTCTTTTAATACCTCCAATGTAGACGGTACCATTAATCTTTGGTCATCATTCAATACTTCATAGTGCACTTAAGAAGTGGTTTCTACCTAGAATCTGGCTCATATGTATCATGCCATTTCACCATCTAGCAGTCGGAATTGACCCTGCGAATCAACACTCCTTATCATTATCCAGAGACTTGATGGGTGTTTGTACAATCTTCTTTGGGATACCAAGTAGCAGTTTTTAGAGAGAGAGTCGTTTGGCCTCGCTTCCACTCAAGCTCAATATTCTGCACAAAATACATGCATCACACGAGTGTATGGGAAGATAGTGTTAGATCCCACAACCTTTTCCAGCATCCATTCTACCAACGCCCAAAATGGGAGCTTTCCAAGAAGGTATCGCATCCATTTAAGCATAAAGGATGTATATATTTTGTTTGACTTTATATCTATCACTGTTTTGGTAGGTACATATGCCAAAGTGTGGATACATAGACCAGGTCCGTGAACTTTTGATAAAATGCCTTAAAGAAATGTGATCGTCTGAGATTGCAGTCCCTGCGTGATATGTACCAAAAATGAACTTATTGAAGATGCTTTTTGCCACCTTGAAGTGAATGACCCCCGCCGGTGTAAGCAAATTCCCCCCCCCCCCAAGGCATAAAGAAAATAAGATTCATTTCAAACGAACTTTCCCCCCACCGTCACCAAAATGGTTGCTAACCACATAAAGATCTTCCCTCGTCCCCCACAAAGACCCCAAGTTTCTGGAGAAAGATTCCCCATTTAACAATGGTAGTTATCGTATTGATTTAACACCACCTTGGATCGAGATGGACGCTGCCATTGCTATGTGCCATTTCCATCACTATCCAACCAATCTCTTTTTCCATTGCTATGTGCCATTCCCAAGTCGGTTAGCCATGCCAAGAATTTGTCAAGATCGGTGAGTTAGGAAGGATCCATCAACCCACCGTTATTCAATTGCACTCCCTCCCTCGTTTTCATGGTGGAACACAATGAGATGGGTTTAAAAATTCGTTACCAATATTTGGTTTAAAGGATCGGTTTAAGAAAACAACGAACTTGATTTACGTGGTAATTCTTTGAATTACCCCTACATTCTCCCGCACCACATTAGTTATATTGACTGCGGCCTTAAGTTGGCTTTCGAGATCAATGAAACAAAATTAAACTTTTTACTCGAATTCATTTATCAAAACGGTTGTAGAGCCATATAAACGATGAGGTAAGTATATTCCAATGGGCTCCTCCTTGAATTAAAGGTCGAGGAAGACAAGTATTCCACGGGATCCTCTTTTAATAAGAGTCGAGCAAGAACACAAAATGCATGGTCATGTTGGCCGATAGGCATCTCCAATGTCACCCATAAGTTATCAATAGTTAGCAATTAATTGAAATCTGCACTTATAATATGCAATGTATATGCTTATACGTGTATTAATATCAAAAGTTGAGACATTCTACCCTACATGTTAGAAGACAATCATGTCATTTTCGATTAGAATAAATCTAGAATTCAACATCAAAACTACTAGCAAGGAACACATTATTCATAAAACCAATTACGCAATAGGTCACAACATAGACTCGTTTACGACCTAAGAAGTGACATGTCAGACAGAAAGTTGTCTCAGTTGCAAAACAAATAATGTTCAACCTTTACAATGTCGCGTTCCCCAAATGACTAGGTTGGCGTTGAACAACATGAAATAGACTATAAAAGACATCGAGAACTTGTCGAGTCGAGGAATAAATTCAAACCAGAAGGGGGATTGAGTATCATTTACCCGATTCAACTAGGTTCACCATTTTGCATCAACAGTAGACCTAAGATGGCAACAAGCTATTATTTTCCTTGTATCTATGCCCTTCTCTCCGATGATGCTCTCCCTTCCTTTCACGAAGGGCGGAACCCTGTTTCCTGAATGAAACTTGCCATCAACAACACAATATGAGTGTATCATTAATCATTTCATAATCCTTATGAAATTGTCACCTCTTGACTACTTTTAAACACATGTCAACTTTAGTCAAATAAACATAACTCATGAAAACATTTATTTTTCTAAACATTTTCCTAAATATCAAATGATTGAATCATGCGTAATCATCTACTAATTACTTTAAAAGTAAAAAGTAAAACATAGTTAAAGTTAGGGATGTAACATATCTCCCCGCATAAGATTCATCGTCCTCGATGATCCAATGCCTCTGAAACCTTAATAAGATAAAAATTTTGCTTATCCTGTAAAAGCAGAAGCCTTTGAGAAAAAAATTGATATAAAATCATGGTAAACTTTCCATGTCATATTACCGTTTGGATACTCATCTCGTTGGACCTTGCATTTAAGAAGCTCACACTTGACCACTCCTTGGTGTTGTACTTGTAAAACATTTTGAAAATATAATTATCATCTGTTATATACTTTTCAATATAATTCATATAAAACATTTTACCTCCTGGTAATGGATGATAATAGAATGATTTTGTAATCAAACAAATTGATAACTTTAGGTATTTTGAGGAGTCCTTTAAATCTAGGAAATGGTTAGGAATACATTCCTTATTTTATGAAACTTTCCTTCTCTAGCCAAGAATTGTGTTAGTGCACGATTGGCATTTACTTAGCTTTTCTATCTAACATTAGCTTCCACCAATCTTTTTGATCATTTTTATTTGTTTATCGATTTTGACAACATTTCAAGACTAATGCTAATCTTATCATCTAGGAGTTTGGCATCTTTTCTGTCCAATGTTTCAAATGGAGTTATCCTGATAGTAGAATTATAGAAATTACTGCCTCAAACTCCATAAAAGATGGATACTCTTTCTATGTGCAACAATCAACTACTTTTAACGTAGGTTTACCAAGAGAGTTTCACCAAAGTGAACAACATTAAATAAGTAAGGTGTCACTATTCATCAAGTAAGATACAAGGAGTAACATCAATCTTCACCTTTCTCACTGAAAAGGTTATTCATTTATTACTAATTTCATTATTTCATGCATCATTTAAACAAGTTGATAAGTAAATACCAGAGAAAGGATTTGAATTCCTTTTCTAGTTCAATTGTCCTCCAAGACTCGGCATGCCATTGAAAAGAGGGAAAGCATCACTTGCCTATTTTCCTTCCAACCATGGACTTAAGTGATTCCTCCGCACACTTCCTCACTAGAAGCAGTCCTACCTTCCAGTGAAGGATTGTGTCAGATCCCCTCACAATTTCCATCTGAGCTCTGGTGTGTACCCCCACTTAACCAACTCTGTCGCACTACTAAGGATACCCTCCTACTAAGTATGACAACTTTGGTTAGCTAAGTGTCTAGAGTATTATGAACTGATGAGTGCACGTCGTGGCAACAACACTCACTATGGCCATAGTTTTATATACATACGCTTTGCAATCCACGTAGTAATGGTTCACCACCCTGCTCGACTTGGAGAGACTATTCACTTGGGCTTACTAGACTACCTGTCCACCCACATACCTGTTAGGGTTAGAGATGGCAGATCTAACAATTAAATGCAGATTTAATAAACAAAAACAGAGAAACTAAACATTCACAGAATAAATCATAACACAGAATTTAACGTGGTTCACCCAATCTGGGCTACATCCACCAAACCGCAGCCATCCAATACTTTTATTATCTAGTAAAAACCTTATTACAATCTTGCGAATAATCGCGTTTTTCATCATACTGAAATACCCATCCGAACCCCTTTTTACCAAGCTTAGAAGCTTCCAGATTTTCGGGTTCTACAAAATCGGATTTTTCCTTTTTCATTGATTTTTC